>WNWK01004702.1:0-22500 GCA_009830355.1 Cherax destructor
AAAACACAGCAGGTAACATAGTAGCCGACAAAACACTGGTAACACAGTAATTTGTTGTGTTGTATAGTGCTGTATTGTGTAACATAGTGCTGTGTTGTGTACTGTAATACAATACAATAGAATTATGAATTTTTCCCGTTAATTTCCTTGGTTAGCTCAGTCGGTAGAGCGGCGGGTTGTAAATTTGAGGACGGTGGTTCGAGCCCCGCCTGAACCTTTCCTTTTATTAATGGACAGTTGTTGATTAAACTTAATTTGAGTTAATATACATAACTAAGTGGAGGGTGGAGTGAGAGGTGGTAGTGGAGGGTGGAGTGAGAGGTGGTAGTAGAGGGTGGAGTGAGAGGTGGTAGTAGAGGGTGGAGTGAGAGGTGGTAGTGGAGGGTGAAGTGAAGGTGGTAGTGGAGGGTGGAGTGAGAGGTGGTTGTGGAGGGTGGAATAATAGCTGGTAGTGGAGGGTGGAGTGAGAGGTGGTAGTGCAGAGTGGAGCGAGAGGTGCTAGTGGAGGGTGGTGTGAGAGGTGCTAGTGGAGGGTGGTGTGAGAGGGGTTGTGGAGGGTGGAGTAATAGTTGGTAGTGGAGGGTGGAGTGAAGGTGGTAGTGGAGGGTGGAGTGAGAAGTGGTAGTGGAGGGAGGAGTGAGATGTGGTTGTGGAGGGTGGAGTAATAGCTAGTTGTGGAGGGTGGAGTAATAGCTGGTAGTGGAGGGTGGAGTAATAGCTGGTAGTGGAGGGTGGAGTGAGAGGTGGTAGTGGAGGGTGGAGTGAAAGGTGGTGGTGAAAGGTTGAGCTATTGTCTCATTTATCCTTGTGGGTGTGGTCAGAGGTGTTGTCAGGGCACATTTATTCTTCTTATTATTATATTAATTATTATTATTATTATTAATATTATTATAATAATAATAATAATTATTATTATTATTATTATTATTATTATTATTACTGTATTTGTTATTGTTGCCAAATTAAAAATTAAGGTGCCGGTGTGTTGGTCACCTGAGAGTAAGGCGAGTAATATACATAGTTTTGGGTAACACATAGAGAAGAGGTGGGTGACATAACTGTCGTTAATCACATAAAACAGCAGTGAGTCACATTAAGCAGAGGTGAATCACAAGGAAGAGCCATATACAGCAGAGTTGAATCATAAAGCAGAAGTGAATCACATAAGGCACTGTTGAGTCACATGATGCAGCTGTGGTTCACATCAAAAAGGGTGATCAGGGAAGTGGGCCACATCTAAAAGGGTAGCCATGGGAGTGGGCCACATCAAGAAAGTTAGCCCGGGGGTGAAGGATTTAAGGTTGAGGAAGCCATCTACGATAAGTCAGGCAGGGGATTATCATAATTTATGTATTGGATAAAGAGATCACGAGCGGCGGGATTCAGTGAGCTCGTGTGGACCAACTAATAATAATCCTGAAGTAGATTCTTTGTCGAGATTTGGCTTAATCGTCTAGCCATTATCCAGGGGCTTGCAGGGTGCATAATCCAACCTCCTAGGGTGTTAAGAGCCCTCTAAGGGAGACTAGATGGTGACTGCTAGTTAAAGCCCTGTGCTGCCTGGTAGATTTTGAGTTTTCACTTATCTTTTTTCTGTCACACTACAACATCTTGATGATTATTATAATCTCAAAGTGTTGTTAATGTTGGCTGTGTTGTTGTATTGGGGCCCTAAAAGGTGTAGGCCATTCAGAGCAAAGAGCGGTGAAACCTCCATCTGCTAAGCAGTCAGGTTGTTGGTGAATACTTTTGTTTTATAGATGGTATAAGGAATTGCAATGAGTCGGGGGAAGGGGCTCCAATGTATTTGTAAAGAGATGCCTCATAGGTATACTAAATTTTGGCCTTTAAGGACGTTGTTTAAAGTGAAGTACCTGGATATTTAAATTAAGCATGGTTTTTCTACGAAGAAGTGTGAAATCAGTTCTCATTTAAATCTGCTATCACAGTGACAGACCTTTGCCTGAAATTTAAATAGTTTACTTTCAACAATGTCTTCTATAGGTAAAAGGCGGTAGTGGTATCCGGGTCTCTTACAAGAGCCTTACTAGATAACTTATTCATTCAATACAAGAAAACCGAAAATTTCTTAACCATAAATTGTCACTTGGACAGAGTCCTCGTGATAACATCCAGACACTTTAGTCTTTAAAAATTCATGGATTATTTAAATATGGTAGTCATCCATCCATACAGTTCACCCTCAAGAAGGAACGTCACATTAATTAATCAGAAATACCAGTTAAAATTAAAAGTGTATTAAAAATCCACTAACAAGGGCGACCCGATTTACTTCTGAAACCATTAAAAGAAAACCAGACACGGAATACTTATGCATTCTTCTTGAAAATGTATAGGTTATGCAGCAACGAATTCCTTCACTACACTAAAGAACTGCAAAAATATAGCCTATCATATACTTGAAAACCCAATAATAAAAATCGAAATGAAAATGCATTTTACCTACAGGAAGGTTGGCCACCAGTGTCACACAAACATTTAAGAAGAGTTAATGATCTCACTAAATCTGTCAACTCTAACCACTCACATCAAAGCAGGACGCTATGCAATCCGATGTGAAGGTAGTGATAAATTGTATGTGGGTTAAACGACACGTGCCGTTAAACTCATCATTAAAGAGGAAGATTAAATGATTAACAGATGCCTAGAAACAACAGTAATGCAATTATGTAACATAAAATTGCTTAATCAGGGAACACAGCATCATAAACCCCATGAGTCAAGAAATCCTACTTGGACACCAAGTGACATCTCTGCCCACCCTTTACTCCGTTACTCCTCAAACTCTGCTTATTAACACTTTTCCTTGCAATCATTCCGCCCCGCTATGTCTTGGATTCGAACCCATGTCATAATTGGCTATACCACTCAGTCTGTCTGATTCAAGGGATGTAAGTCGGACTTTGGGCAATTAAAAACTGAAATGCTATTCATTGTAAATTTGATAGTCTCCGTGAGCTGTCTAGATGCATTACCTGTATCTTACTCGACTATAATAAAGTAACGAAGGGAGTCCCTAAAAGAATAGTGAATTGTCCTTTGCTGGTTCTGAAATATGCAACTAATTTGCCAGAGAAAATATAATGCACTAGATGAAGAGGTAATGGAGGCAGATACTATACACCGCTTCCAAACTAGAAATGATAAGGCCCTGGAGGCCAGATATTATTGACGCCTTTCAAAAGGAATTATGAGGCAGGGCCAGGAGCCATTACTCAACCCTTGGAAACTACTACGTGAGTACAACTGTCTCAGTACATCTTCTTGATTTGCCGGTACTCTCCCGGCCCGGGCCTTTTCCAAGTGGTGGCCCGGGCCTTTTCCAAGTGGTGGCCCGGGCCTTTTCCAAGTGGTGGCCCGACCTTGGCTTCCATTCTCGGGAGTATCTCAGACTAATGTCTGCCATGGGAGGAGGTACAAGTACCTCCTCATCGTTGAGACCAACTGTCCCCAGGCCTAGCCACATTCCCCGCCCTCACGGGGCTCGTAGGGAGAAGCTAGGCCTCTCTGATCTGCCATCTTCCCCACCCCAGGGAGGCGAATGGGAATGGCAGTCTTGTGAGCTGCAGGTGGGAGCAAGCTCTGGCTCTGGCACCTACCCTGCCCTAGAAGGGCTGGGCATGGTGTCTCTACTGATGTCCCTGTGTCTCAGTACATCCTTCATGAATTTCAGGAGTTTTGATTCTTTTCAAAAAGTTATATTACAATAAATAAATGCAAAACCAGAAATATATTAAACTCTTTCTCCTTTTTACTCTTCATATTTATTCAAAAATAGTGAGTGTAATAAAATATATATTAATTATTTTTAAATACTCAGGGCCATTATTGCGGTTTCGCAATTTATGATCAAGAAACAAATTTTGCTCAGTTTTACCTTAGTTTCGCCTATTAAATTCTCTTTTAAATTAATTTAGAAAGTATTTAAGATTATGTTAAAATAATCGTGCGTGCGGCCAACAGTAACAGCCTGGTTGATCAGGCCCTGATCCAACATGAGGCCTGGTCACAGACCGAGCCGATGGGGCGTTGACCCCTGGAACTCTCTCCAGGTAAACTCCAGGTCTCTAGGTAATAAAAATTTAACAAAGAAGACAACTTCGAAAATCATATAGAAAAACGGTTTTCAATAGAGTATATGAAGGTTAATAGTAGAAGATCTACATGTGTTCAGAAGTGAAACTTTAGATGTTCAACTGGGTATATACAGCTTCCCAACATTATAGCTCCGTTGTTTTTACTATAACGTAGGTTTTCAACGTCATTGATTACGGTTTCAATCAAGTTTTCAACAGAATATCTTCAGGTTTTCAACAGAGTATCTGTAGCATTTTTACAGACCATCTCTAAGTTCTGAGAAGTTTGGTTGAGGCGCTTACTTGTTTTTTCGTAGTACTTGGGCTTATTTGTACCTCTAGTTATGTGTAGGGTGTCGTCTTTACCCCAAGATCCCTATTTTTGTTCATTATATGTCCCAGGAATCTGTCCTCATTTTCCGGTATCGTTTCCTCTGTTCAAAATTGCATTAACCTACAGCTCTTGAAATAAATGGCCGAGCAGCCATTTAGTTCAAGCCATGTAGTCTTCTCCCATATATTTTCTTATTAGCTTCTCATCATCTGCAAGCAGGGATACGTTGAACACTACCATGTCAGTCGTATCGTTTAAGACTATAAGTACAGTAAGAGTACCAGTACCTGGACGGATACCTGCTGAACACCATTCGTCACATAAATAATGGGGGGTCACATAAATAATGTAAGAGGTATTGAACTACATGAACAAAAGGCCAATAAAAAAGATTTACTAAGTCTTAGGCTTTGTCTTCTCTCTAACTAGGATAAATCAAGCTACAAGTTTATTATCATATAAGAATGAGAAAATGAATATGCATGAATAACACTGTATAATAAGCATGTATAAGATATGAAGAGACGTAAATGATATGCAATACTAAATAAAAATAAAATAAGGCTTAAGCATAAATTATATATGCTATTTAATAAAAATAAGGCACTGAACAGATACATATGCAATTTCCCCCCTCCCCCCTGAGAAAAATGCATACTTCATGGATAAGATTAATCACAAAATACCTAAGAGAAAGAAATGAAACAGATACTGTAAATCTTTAAATTGTAAAGTGAAAAAATATATCCACCATTCCCTTGCTAGTTACTGTCATAGGATGGAAAAAAAAAACTGAAAAAAATAATTGTACAAAGTTTTTAAATCCACCTGAAACCATATGCAAGACCTGTACAACATAAGACCTATACTAAGGTCTGTCCTAACATAAATGAATTATGCAAGATAATGAAGATAATGCAAGATAATGTTTGCTACAAACATTTACACGATATAAACCATTCCTCCACTAGAGGTAATATTTATGACAATCATAAACAAATGGCATAAGATAATCCACAGCCACATGATACTCTGATAGAACAATCATATTCTTTACGAGTGGTATTAAAGCCATGAATATTCCTTCCTCTTTAGGGACGTCTTTTGAGTATATAAATCACCTCGGGCTTGCCAGAAATACCTTCCTCATATCTACTTCCCGATCATCATTAGTCTTGAGGTGGTCTTTGCTGGCTCTAAGCTTGGTCCCACTTCGAGCACTGGGCTCGAAGCTGCTATCCTGCAAGGTGGCTTCTAGGACAACCACAACTCGTGACCCAAGACAGAAATACAATAACGCTAAATAAAAAATAAAAAAAATGGAACAATTTCATTACTATAGACACACGATGGAAAGCTGTGTTCTAAGTAGTTCGGTAAACTTGGTGATAAAGTATTATAACACAAAAAAATACAAGGAAAAGTAAAACGGTTGAAAGAAAAGAAAGAATAACCTTAACTACATAACTTCATATAATTCTGTAAAGATTAAGGGAACTTTGAAAAGCCAAAAAAAAAAAAAAAAAAAAAATATTAAAATATCCACTTAGTTAACACTAGTAGCCCACCATAGACCTAATTGATCCATGAAGCCAAAAAAAAGTATACGTATGAAAAACATAAAAGAGATAGGAAAAATATATGAGATACAAGAATAACGTGGAACAGCACGGTAGCAGAAAAATTAAACAAATTAAAGGACAAGAAAGAGTACACAGTACAGGAAAAGAATTAGCCAGGTACAAAACCGAATAGATATACAGAAAATATAAAAACAGGAAGCAATAAGGAATAGAATAGAACGGGGGAAATATGTCAGTAGGTAAAAATCATAATAAATGAAAGAATTAAGCAAAACAAGAAAAAAAATCAGAAAAAAATGAGAACAGACAAATGGAATAAGATGATACATGGAAATCAGTAGCAAGGATAATTCTTATCTGTCTAGTTCAACTTCCAAATAAACATAAATTCACAAGTGAAAACTCAGCCATATTAACAACAGCAGAGTTCATGAAGAAAGAAGATTTAAAGATAACAATCTGCAGGTTCACAAAACCTATCAGAAATTGTATCTAAAAGAGAAAAACAAAAGAGAAGAAGCCTCACTTAGCAGCCAAGGAAACATTTGTTAAAGAATACAGTTTCAGAGCTTCGATTACCACGTCTGGCCTCTCTCAAGTCTGCACCTGGAATGCGCATTAGCTTCTCCAGCACCTTGACGTCCAGCACCCACATCAATACCTACCATTAATTTACCCTCTCAAAAGCACAGAAAAAAAATCATAATTAATTCTAGACCTAGCTATTAAAGAGAAATTTTTCTGTGTATAATTCTGCAGTGATTATATTCTACCGTAAGAATAATTACCAAATAATTGCCTTCGCAGACTATAATCTAAGACACACTAGTTTATCAAAGACTGATCTATTTGCTCCAGCAACAAAATTTAAACCACAGAACATTCTATGTACCAAAATATATATATAAAAAACACAGTTCATAATAAAACCAACCATAATATTTATACAGGTTGCTTCTTGAACACGACTTGTCATGGTCATGTATCTATACTTTTAACAAGCAGAAAATCTGTAACTCTCTTTTGTTGTTGCATTAATCGAGGGAGAAACATGTCTCCTCGTCTGTGCCGATACATCTGCATTTAATGTCTCACAATTCTCGGAAATCTCTTCGTGTATTCAGACACAATGCAGTTCGGTAGAGTTATTTTCATAGAACGTGTGTAAAGGTCAGTATTATTCATGGGACACATAGTAAGGCCGTAATTATTCAACTAGATGAGCTAGCCTGTTGAACTAACATTTAGATCTTAATAATAATAATAATAATAATAATATCTTTATTTATTACAAGTACATGTACAAGGTATACAGGCCTAGCTAACATCAATGACATACTACTATATAGAAAGTCCCTTGTTATGCAGAGCATTTCGGGCAAATTAGGTCCTTGTCCCAGGATGCGACCCACACCAGTCGACTAACTCCCAGGTACCCATTTTACTGATGGGTGAACATAGACAACCGGTGTAAAGAAACACGCCCAATGTTTCTACCCGAGCTGGGAATCGAACGCGGACCCTCGCCGTGTGAAGCGAGTGCTTTAGCGATCAAGCCACGGGGCTTTTAACCAAGCCAGCTCATTGAAGACCATATTATTTATTTGTTTATTTCGTCTGAGTCACATTAAATGATGAAGTTCATGGTTAATAAGTAATGCATACCAGAAAAAATATACACCTTAACCTTCTATACAAAATTATATGAGATATGGAGAAATTATACAATCAACACTGGACCAGATAAGTGTATAGCATAAAAATTCGTCGGAAAAGTTAACATTGCAGCCTCACCATATATTAGTAATTGAGAGATACTCTTTATTTTTACATTACAAGTAGCTCCTATTACGAAGCAAAATTCGGAAATAGGTAAATCAGTTTCTAGTTCCTTAAATGACCGCCTAAATTTGCCTAATGTTTGCACCGGCCATGTTCCCAGGATGATTATCTCTAGGTTCCTCACACCTGGGCGGGCTTTATATTCTGTTTCTACTATATCTGATGCACTCAAGGTAAATAATAGATCTAGCCTTGCCGGCTCATTGCTCTCTTCTCTCTTGTTATGTCGCTGACGAGTTTCCACATCAAGTTCTTCAGCAGTTCCTCCATCAGCTTGACCCTCGACGCGTTTCTTCAAGCTGCTTTCACTTTTTCCTTTTCTAATTTTATTTAGGGGGTTATTTATGATCTCCTATGTTTTCTTCTGGTCATGTGTGTGTGTGTGTGTGTGTGTGTGTGTGTGTGTGTGTGTGTGTGTGTGTGTGTGTGTGTGTGTGTGTGTATGCGCATGTGTGTCTGTGTAAGTACTCAACTATTTGTGGTTGCAGGGGTTGAATCGCAGCTCCTGGCCCAGCCTCTTCTGCAGTCGTGTGTCTGTGTGTGTGTGCATGTGCCTATGCGTGGCGTGTTTGCTTCCGTGTATACACATACAGTTGTGTTTCATACACATATATGATCGTGTACGAATTTCAATGAGTGATTGTCTTTCGTAATCTCATTTTATTGGCTAAAAGCTCCTCTTTATTGATTAATAACACCAATAAGATCACACTGCATATACCCCTGCTGCGGATTCCACAAGTGTTGGCTTACGGCAATATACAGAATAGATAAAAATTAATATTTTTATTAAGCTTACTGATATTTATAGAGAAGTTGAAGCAGTAATCAAGTAGAGTGCTGGAGAATTGGTGGGCTGAGGCTAAAAACTTCATGACTAACCCTTGTATAACAAACACAGTGTCTTGAACCTGGTTCGTCTAGCCCAATAGGCATACTGCAGTGTTCTGTCTACTTATTTTTTTATTTATGTATATCCCTTCCGTGCATTTATAAAATAAATTGGAATAAATGCAGAACTAAATATCTGAAATTCATTATCGTTAATTTCGTGTCACCTGGATCCAGCTATAACTGGTCAAAAGAGAAATTGTCTTATTTACTTTCCATAAATTTTAAGAAGACTCGTTTTTTATATAAAATGTAAACAACTATTTAGCTAAGCGTGAGTATATACCACACGGTAACATAGCGTCTTTCAAGGAGATAACGTATCAATAAATTTACTCTCTTAGATTGCTCGCACTCAACTCTTCTAAGTAGTATTAAATCAGATAAGTACAAAGCGCCAGATCAGCAAAAAAAAAAAAAATGCCGTAAAATAAGAAAAATGGTGTAAAATTCGCATAATTTTATTAAAATTGCAAATCTTTCACTTTCTTTGACCTCTCAGACAAAGACTAGTTCTCATCATTCCTTTTTTTTTACAATTTTCAATGGGATTTGTCATGACTTGTAGTAAGTGTATTTAGGTTGTTAATGAGTTATCTGATGAGTGGTTTAAGCCCAAATCTCTTTCTCATTTCATTATTGGCTACTAGTGATGGTGAATTTTGCATGGAAATTTAAATTTAGAATCAAGGCATTTATTATCCACAAGTCGAGGTGAGTGTTCCATTAAAGCAGTGACAGATTATGCTCTTAAAGACTCGGTTATTAATCTGCATTTTTCAAAATGAATTGTAACTGATGACCGAAAAGACCTGTAACCTTAAGCTGACTACAAAAATATATTTATTTATTGTTTTACAGTTTTAATACATTGAACTCTCTTGTAATGACTTTATTTGAAATATATATGCTCATGGTTCATTTTTTTCGTGAAAATCTTTACCACAATTGTCAGTCTGTGAAACTCAAAATTTAGTTTATAAATTGATTTTGTCCTTTCTCTGTGAAATGATTTGAATTTAAAAACACTTGGTAAATATTTTCGCTTGAAAGATCACTTTGAAGGAAGTAGTACACATGGAGGGAAACACAAACATAACAAATGTTAGGCGAAAATAAAAGACTCCGAATTGCGTAGAGGACAAGTAGAGAATGTGACTGGATGCTGATCCATACAAGATGCATCATTCTGATGGGAAGCCCTCAGTCTCCCTAACTTGGAAATTCATTTCATATATATATATATATATATATATATATATATATATATATATATATATATATATATATATACACACACACACACACACACACGTTTAAAGATATATTTTTTCATATATGTTAATGTAAAAATGATTAATTTTGTACCAAAAGAACCTTAGAAAACTTACCTAACCTTATTATTAAAAAAACGCAATTTAGCCTAATCCAACTAAATATATTTTAGATAAGTTTACAATAATTTAATCAATAACAACACTGCGACTAGCCGGGGGATCGAACCCGTGTTGTTTTAGCTCTTCTCATGGTAAGCGAAAATTCAAGACGCTCTAACCCACGGGACGATACAGTCCTACAAGAATCACGCACCCAGCAGAGCTAAGTGTTGTACCGTGATCCGAGGACATACGATGGAGTGGATGCCTCAGAGCTAATTTCATTCTACTCCCCGGGTGCATGATTCTTGTATGATTGTATGGTCCCGTGGGTTAGAGCGTCGTAAATTTTAGCTCACCATGAGGCGGATTGTATGGTATATATATATATATATATATATATATATATATATGTGTGTGTATGTATATAGTAAACCACTAAGGGATTGCAATCAGTAGCACTAGGTCTTTCACACTTCAATGCTACTTAAGGAGGTATGAAATATTTCAAGAGTTGCAACAAGTACATTGAGATAGGGGAAAAATTCTCTCAGAGATAGGAATGTGGTGTGTCTAGCACATGACCCATCCTAGGGAAGAGAGTCTCAGTGGTACTACACACATACGGAAAGAACAGAATAATATAAAACATGATAGACTGCCCGAAATCTCCGTCAAATCAATGTATATTTGACGCAGGTTTTAGGGGGGTTGTCATGTCTCATTTTACTACTGTTTGTATGAAGGTGACATAAAATAATTAATCTTTTCTTAAAAGTCGTATCAAGTGTACTTGAGGTAGAGAAACGTACTAAATCAGGCAATTACATACTGAAAACTGTAAATCTGCTTGCTAAGTAAACCGAGTGTGTTTTTGGAAGCCAAGATAGTTTACTTTATTTGTGTAGCGAGTCCTCGAACTTGTTTGTGTCTGTGTGCCTTTGTATTTACCTACTTCTACTCAGTGATGCTTGCAGGGGTCGAGTCAAAGTTCGTGACTCCGCTTTTTGGGTCTTGTCCACCGGATTGATATATTACTGATATCTTGGGCCAGTTCCTACCTTCTCCTGAATCTTTGTACAGTCAACTGCTTTCCATTAACCGGCAACCCTAAGTTTTCTTAACGTCCCAGTTTCCCATCAATTTCTTTATCTAGCATCTGTGACTCCTGGCTCCCCCTCCTCGCATTTATATCATATTCAGAGCCTCCTGGTTTTTTCCTCTAGGGTTAAGTTGAGCTTCTTCAATCTCTTTTTGAAATGTTTGTGTGTGTGTGTGTGTGTGTGTGTGTGTGTTAGTTAGTTACCATTTTGTCCTAGGCACATGTCGATTAGACACTAGGCCTGTTGTATGTATGTGTGTGTGTGTGTGTGTGTGTAAGGAAACACTTCGAAATGTTTCGGCCCCGCCGGGAATTGAACCCGGGCCCTCCGTGCGTGAAGCAAGAGCGCTAGCCACCATGCCATCGGGGCACTGTGTGTGTGTGTGTGTGTGTGTGTGTGTACTCACCTAATTGTACTCACCTAATTGTGGTTGCAGGGGTCGAGACTCAGCTCCTGGCCCCGCCTCTTCGCTGTCCGCTACTGGGTCTCTGCTCTCCCTGCTCCATGAGCTCTATCATACCTCGTCTTAAAACTATGTATGGTTCCTGCCTCCACTATATCTTTCTCTAGACTATTCCACTTCCTGACTACTCTGTGGCTGAAGAAATGCTTCCTAACATCCCTTTGACTCATCTGAGTCTTCAGCTTCCAGTTGTGTCCCCTTGTTTCTGTGTTCCCTCTCTGGAACATCCTGTCCCTCTCTACCTTGTCGATTCCCCGCAGTATTTTGTATGTCGTTATCATGTCTCCTCTGACCCTTCTTTCCTCCAGTGTTGTTAGTCCTATTTCCCTCAACCTTTCTTCATAGGACAGACCCCTGAGTTGTGGAACTAGCCTTGTCGCAAACCTTTGCACTTTCTCTAGTTTCTTTACGTGCTTGACCAGGTGTGGGTTCCAGACTGGTGCTGCATATTCTAGTATGGGCCTGACGTACACGGTGTACAGTGTCTTGAACGATTCCTTGTTTAGGTAACGGAACGCTAATCTTAGGTTTGCCAGTCGCCCATATGCTGCCGCAGTTATCTGGTTGATGTGTGCCTCCGGAGACGTACTTGGCGTTATACTCACCCCAAGGTCTTTCTCCTTTGCCGAGGTTTGTAGCCCTTGTCCACTAGCCTGTACTCTGTCAGCGGTCTTCTTTTCCTTCTCCGATCTTCATGACTTTGCATTTGGTGGGATTGAATTCGAGAAGCCAGTTGCTAGACCAGATGTCAAGCTTGTCCAGGTCTGTTTGAAGTCCTGCTTGGTCCTCTTCCGATGTGATTCTCCTCATTAATTTCACATCATCTGCGAACAGAGACACTTCTGAGTCTATCCCATCCGTCATGTCGTTTACATATACCAAGAATAACACTGGTCCTAGGACTGACCCCTGCGGTACGCCGCTCGTCACAGGCGCCCACTGTGATACCTCATCACGCACCATGACCCGTTGTTGCCTCCCTGTGAGGTATTCCTGATCCATTCCAGTGCCCTTCCTGTTATACATGCTTGTTCTTCCAACTTCTTTACTAATCTCATGTGAGGAACTGTGTCGAAGGCCTTCCTGCAGTCCAGGAAAATGCAATCAACCCACCCTTCTCTCTCTTGCCTTACCTCTGTTACTTTATCATAGAACTCTAGGAGGTTTGTTACACAGGATTTGCCTTCCCGGAATCCGTGCTGTCTGGTGTTTATTATCCTGTTCAGCTCAAGGTGCTCCACCATTCTTTTCCTGATGATTTTCTCCAGGACTTTGCACACTATACATGTAAGTGACACCGGTCTATAGTTTAGTGCCTCTTTTCTGTCTCCTTTTTTAAAGATGGGGACTACATTGGCCTTCTTCCATACCTCAGGTATCTGCCCATTTTCAAGGGATGTGTTGAATATTATGGTAAGTGGCACACTCAGTACCTCAGCTCCTTCCCGAAGAACCCACGGGAGATATTGTCCGGACCCATCGCCTTTGAGGTATCAAGGTCACTGAGTAACTGCTTCACCTCCTCCTCAGTTGTGTGTATGCCCTCTAGCACTTGATACATCCCTTGTTGGTGACGCACCCCATCCTGTCTACCCAGCTGCCTTCCTTCCTCCACTGTGAATACTTCCTTAAACCTCAAGTTGAGCTCCTCACATACCTCTTGATCATTGCTTGTGAGTTCCCCATCTTCTCTCCTCAGCCTTATCACCTGGTCTTTAACTGTTGTTTTCCTTCTGATGTGACTGTACATGAGCTTCGGGTCGGACTTAACTTTCGATGCTATGTCGTTTTCGTACTGTTTCTGGGCCTCCCTCCGTACCTGTGCATACTCGTTTCTAGCTCTTCTACTACTCTCTTTGTTTACTTGGGTTCTTTGCCTTCTGTACCTTTTCCATTCTCTGACACTCTGAGTCTTTGCCTCCCTGCACCTTTGGGTAAACCAGGGGCTCTTTCTGGCCTTCCCGTTTAATCTTTTTCCTCTGGGTATAAACCGTTCCTCTGCCTCCTTGCACTTTGACCCTACGTATTCCATCATTTCATTTATTGTCTGTCCATCCATTTCCCTTTCCCACTGAACCTCCTGCAGGAAATTCCTCATGCCTGTGTAGTTTCCTCTTTTAAAATCTGGTTTGTCTCTTTCGGTACCGTTTTCCCTCTCCACCTGTAGCTCTACAATGTACTCAAAGCTCAGCACCATATGGTCACTGGCTCCCAGGGGGCTCTCGTGTGTTATGTCTTCAATATCTGAGCTGTTCAGGGTGAATACAAGGTCCAGTCTTGCTGGTTCATCTTCTCCTCTCACTCTGGTCGTGTCCCTGACATGTTGGTGCATCAGGTTTTCCAGTACCGCATCCATCATCTTGGCTCTCCAAGTTTCTGGACCCCCATGTGGTTCTTGGTTCTCCCAGTCGATCTCCCTGTGGTTGAAATCGCCCATGACCAGTAGCTTCGCTCTGCTCATGTGCGCTTTTCTTGCCACCTCCGCCAGAGTGTCCACCATCGCTCTGTTGTTCTCATCATATTCCTCACCTGGCCTCCTGCAGTTCTGTGGTGGGTTATACATCACTGCAATGATTATCTTGTGTTCCCCAGACTGGATGGTACCTACTATGTAGTCCCTTTCTCTACACACCTCCATTCCTTCCATTTCCTCAAATTTCCAACGGTTCCTTACAAGCAGTGCGACCCCTCCTCCCCCCCGGCTCCTTCTATCTTTCCTCAGGATCTGATATCCCTGTGGGAAGATTGCATCTGATACTGTCTCCTTTAGTTTGGTTTCTGTGACAGCTATGATGTCTGGGGACACTTCACCTATTCTTTCATTCCACTCTTCATACTTGTTCGTATTCCCGTCCGCGTTTGTGTACCAAACCTTCAACCTTGTTTCCAATACTGTGTCCCTGGGGAGATCTTGGTGGGTTGAGGGGGGTGTGGGTGGGGTGCCCATAGGGGGTTGCAGCATGGGTGGGGGGGATTGTATGGTTGGGGTATGGGTTGGTGGGGTGGAGTTTGTGGTGGGGGTGGGGGGTAGCTGTGATGGTGGGTTTTGGGTTGCTGGGGTGGGGGCAGTGGGACTGATGAGTGTGTGTGGTGTTAAAGGGTATGGTTGGCGTGGGGGTTTTGTGATTTTAGGTCCACCGTGGGTACTTCCAGTGTGTGTGTTTGTCCTGTTTGGGCTTGGTGTCCTCCGTATCTTGCTGTCTCCTCTCTCTCCTCTCTTCACCTTCTTATCTGCTCCTTCCGAGCCTCCCTTTCTTCCTGCGTTCTGTCCCGATCTAGGTATACATTCCGGTACCCCTGATTTGTCCTCAGCCGTGCTTTCTCTTGCAGGATCATGGTACGGGCTGATTCTGCTTTGAAGATTACCTTGAGAGGTCGATTTCTTTCCCTTGTGTACCACCCAATTCTCTGAAAATTTGTCACTTGGGACGTGTCTCCCCCTATTGCTAGCATGATACCTTCGATCCTTTCTTTCTCCTCCTGTTTTCTTCTGTCGTGGGTGTCCCCTTCGACTTCCTTCAGGCCATAGATAAAGATCGACCTCTCCCTTTCCTCCTCCCACTGTGTCTCCCATTGCCTCGTCAGAGGTGCATTGGTTGTATCCCCCGTGTTCCTTTGTGTGTCCGGCCTGCTCAAAAGTCCCTGTCCGTTGCAGTGTGTTGATGGAGTCTCCGCGTTTAGTGTGTCTGCTGCTTTGTCTGCCCTCTCGTGTTTTGTTACTGTGCTCTCATTCTTTGTTACTGTGGTACTCCTCTTGTCCCTGTCTGCTTCTTCTATGTCCCTCTCGTGTGTTGTTTGTTCCTGCTCGTCTTGCTTTGGGCCCCACTTGTGTCTGCCAGTGTCTGTGCATACAAGAGTTCTCCTTTTTTCTCCTCATTCCCTTTGGCTGAGTCTGGTGCACAAGCTCCGAGCGCTGTTTCTGGCCAGGTACTTTTGTCTCTATTCTGTGTCAGTCCCTGCAGCTTCACTTCTAAGAACCGTATCTTGGCTTCTGCTTTTTTGACTTGCATTTCCCATTTTTTACTCTCCTCAGCTATCCTTTTCTCCATTCCCATGCTGATCACCAATATCTTCCTCTCCCATTCCTCTTCCCGTTTTTGAATTCCTCCTCAGTGATCACCAATATCTTCCTCTCCCATTCCTTTTCCCTTGGGTGTTTTCCTGCTCCCACAGTGGCCTACCCATATCGGCCATCGTCCTCCTTGTTGACACTCCTCTCCCTGAGCCGCCCATATTCCCACGGTGTGCCCTTGTGGATGTATTGGGAGTATCAGAAGAAGGGAGAAAGAAGAGGGATAGGGAAGGGGGTGAGGGAGAAAGGAGAAAGGATAGGGAAGGGGGTGAGGGGGAGAGAGATAGCTTAAAGGTAGTGTGGGCGAGGGTGGATAGAGATAGAGAGGGAGAGGTGGAGAGGGAGGTAGAGAGTTAGAAGATGGGTAAAGGGAGAGAGACGGAGGTATAGGGAGGAGATAGAGGGAGAGGGATGGAGAGGGGAGTGAGAGAGAGAGAGATAGGAAAGGGATAGAGAGAGGTAAGGATAGGGAGGGGAGATAGGGGGAGAGGGAGGTGTAGAGAGGGAGGAGTATAAGAGGGGAGAGGGAGGTATGGACTACTCTCCTAATATTTTGCTAGAATTATGCTGGTACTAATTCCATATCGAATAATGATCCTAAGCTTGGCTAAGACAAGCCCAGAGAAGAGATAGATGGGAGAGCGAGAGAGAGAGAGGGTATAGGGGGGGAGGTTATAGAGGGAGAGAGGGTATAGGGGGGGGGAGAGAGAGAGAGAGAGAGGAGGAATAGAGGGATAGAGGGTGTAGTGTTAGTATGGTAGGGTATGGGAGGGTCTGAGGGTGACCATCATATCAGGTTTCAGCCGTGTGTGTGCGTGTGTGTGTGTATGTTGTGTGTGTGTGTACTCACCTAATTGTACTCACCTAATTGTGGTTGCAGGGGTCGAGACTCAGCTCCTGGCCCCGCCTCTTCGCTGTCTGCTACTGGGTCTCTGCTCTCCCTGCTCCATGAGCTTTATCATACCTTGTCTTAAAACTATGTATGGTTCCTGCCTCCACTATATCATTCTCTAGTCCATTCCACTTCCTGACTACTCTGTGGCTGAAGAAATGTTTCCTGACATCCCTTTGACTCATCTGAGTCTTCAGCTTCCAGTTGTGTCCCCTTGTTTCTGTGTTCCCTCTCTGAAACAACCTGTCACTATCTACCTTGTCAATTCCCCGCAGTATTTTGTATGTCGTTATCATGTCTCCTCTGACCCTTCTTTCCTCCAGTGTTGTTAGTCCTATTTCCCTCAGCCTTTCTTCATAAGACAGACCCCTGAGTTGTGGAACTAACCTTGTCGCAAACCTTTGCACTTTCTCTAGTTTCTTGACGTGCTTGACCAGGTGTGGGTTCCAGACTGGTGCTGTGTGTGTGTGTGTGTGTGTGTGTACTCACCTAATTGTGTGTGTGTGTGTGTGTGTGTGTGTGTGTGTGTGTGTGTGTGTGTACTCACCTAATTGTGTGTGTGTGTGTGTGTGTGTGTGTGGTTGCAAGGATCGGTTCTCATCTGATCCCACTATTTATATCTGTCCCATCAGCTTCTAAGTGCGTCTCTATATTTGAATGTACCACATTTTGGTTCTGAAATAGCAAGACGTAAATGATATTTTAAATCATAAAGCCCACTAGCAGTTGTATAACATTAAAATTTCTATTTTAATCCCGATTTTCCTTTTCTTCAGAAACTGGAATAAAATCAGCTGAGGCAAAGTACAACGAATATTAACATTATAAAAGATAAAACAATAATCCCTAAGGACACCGTTGAGTTTACAACCTAAGAGTTCTTATCTTACCTCAGCTCTTGCAAAAGTTCTGCGCTGTTTATGGTGAATACTAACCACCCTCCCCAAGATGCAACCCACTATAGTCGACTAACACCCTGGTACCTATTTACTGCGAGGTGAAGGGAAGCAGAAGGTATAAGGTGACTATCCCAAACTTCTCACCTCATGTGTCTTGTATTCACACGTAATGGTTTGTTCTGCACATCATTGTCACTTCCAGATATATTATCTTATTATTATTCCAGTTTACCTTTATTAATTTTACCCTCTATATTTAAGTGTAACAGAAGTTTTCCTTTTTTTCCTTTGTATACCGTACACATCTCCAGAAAAAGTACACCTCTCGATCAATGCACATATCTCGACCAATGTACACATCACGAGCAACTCACACATCTTGAAAAATAAGTATATTGTTTAACGTACATCTTCATGAATACACACATCGATTAATACACACATATAAACTAATACACACATCTCAGTCAATTCACACATACATAAAATAGTACACACATCTCAATCAATACCCGCATTTATACTGATACACATCTTAGCCAATACTCACACATAAACTAATACGTATTAACACATATCGACCAAAACAAACATACCAACCAATGCCCGTTGAAAATATTTTAACCTAACCTACGTTTCTCCACGTAATATTCACCATGGTTCGATTAATTTCATTTCAGTTAAATTTATAATTTCGTGAAAAGTTTCGTGAGCGTCGAGTGAGCTGCGGTCACCATTGATCTGGCGTCCCATTGCGGTTCTCAACAGTAAATCGAAACGGATATATACACAAAAAATGTTTATATCTTGCAGTGTATATATGCTGAAAGCATACCATAATCCCTATTTTAGATATTAAAGTATCCTTGAGTGATGGTGTACAGGTTGCATGCAGCCTTAATAACCCTCGTATTAAACAAACACGTTTGCAAAAGGGAGATAGGGAGCGTCATCTGGTTTTCGCTAACCATGAGGCGGGCCAAAACAGCATGGGTTCGAATCCTTGGCTAGTCGCAGTGTTGTTATTGACCAATACCACTCGTTCGTGGGTACAACATATATATATATATATATATATATATATATATATATATATATATATATATATATATATATATATATATATATACATAATATATATATATATATATATATATATATATATATATATATATATATATATATATATATATATATATATATATATATATATATATAGGATGGGGTCCACCTCTGGTGTAAATTGTAGGACCCATAACCACGGAGAAGTGGATAAGAAGGCTTTAAGGAAGAATATTTGGATTTCTTCCTGAAGCCGTTTGAATATTCCACTTCCCTTACCACCCCATCTTTTCATAAAACCTATGGCTGTCTCACACCAACATAAGGTAACCGAGAATAGTGAACACATTCACCATCTTTCATTCAGCAGTAGTCTTGTCAGAGGTGTGCTGACATCACTATTCGTATTACTCTGATCTTCAGCATGTTGACAACTTTTTCAGAGTGCTAGGACATAAGTCCTGGCACTCTGAAATTGTCAGCTCACACTCCAACAGCATGTCTAATCATGAAAACCACTTGTCTCCACGCTTGCACACGCCTGATATCTGCTCATGTTCCTACCACTTATAACCTCCTTGATTCCCTCCGTACCTTCCCTTGACAAAAAACAGGTTCCCTTTCTGCCTGGTTCATCCTCTTTACATGACCCACCATCTAAATAACTCCTGCTTCCTCGAAGTATACCTTCGATAACCTTACACTCTCTTATGTTTTCTGCGCTCTTGATTCTTTGCATAATATTTATTCCACACATTGGTCTCAAATATATCTCCACTGCCACCCATCTCCTCCTCTGGTACATTTTCCATTGAGAGTCTACATTAATAGACTTTTTTTTTTCTTTCCATGGACATTTCAACACATCCCTTAATTTTTTTACCTTGTCTATTCTATGACTCACCTCGTCTTTCATAAGGTCCATCTGCTGACACATTATCCTCCAAGTATCTAAATACATTCACTTTGTCAATGCTCCTTCCCTTCTATTTAATATCCAGTCTTACATAGCCTAGAATTTGTCTTACTCTGATCACATTTCACAATGTTCACTTTTAGCCTCCTTTTGCACAATCTCCCGAATTCCTCCACCAAATTTTGCAATATTTTTCGGAATTTCGTCATCGGCAAAAGCAACTATTACAATTTTCACTTAGTATCAAACTCATTATCATTTATTCCACACCCTCCTCCACACCCTACATATTTTGTAACCATAGTGACATCACACATCCATCCATGTCTAAATCAGTCTTATACCGAAAAATAGTCCCCTTCTCCTCTGCCTACCCTAATCTGGACCTCATTCTCCTCATGAACTCTTTACTGCTGTTCCGTACATTTATAACATCTGCTACATTGCTTCCTTCCCCACCCTATCATACGCCTTTTCAAATCCTTAAATTCCACGAACATTTCCTTGACTGATAGCAGCATTTTTCTCATGAACAATTAGGCTACTCTTCATCTTTTCTTAAATCCTTCTTGTTCCTCTACAAGTATACGTTTTGTTTTACCCCTAAAATTTTCAGTAATTATTCTACCATTCACATTACCTGGTCTCCCCAACAGGCTTATTTCATTAGAATTCTTACACTCTCTCTAAACACAAGAACTATGAATGCTCTCTGGCAATTCCTGGGTATTTCCCCTCTTTCATGCAAATATCGAACATATCCTCCAACAACTCCAAAACAAACTGCAGAGAATCCAGTTAATTAACTGTAAAAAATCATGTTTATACACAGTTCAATAAAACCAAGTTCATAGAGAGGTATTTAGCAGGACGGTCTCTTATAAGCAGGTAAGTCAGTGGTCCTCCTGCAGTGTTACTCTTCTGGATGTTCAAACATTAAAATAAATGAACAAATAAATGGGGCGCATTATTTATAAACCGACTATTGAACAAAAGTTGTAATAGGCAACACATTGTACGTGAAGGCTAACTGAAATAAATAAAATTTGACGAACAGTACAGTAAACTGTACAAATCAATGACCGGTCAAAGTAAATTTACAAGTAGAACATAGTTAATGTCTACGAGAATTTTTTCGCCTTTTAGGCTATGAACTATATGTATACTAAAAAAAACTCTTCAACTAATACTAATAAGAGAGGACTGCGGAGTTTAGTATAGAATAGTATTAGTTTAGTATATAGAATTTCCTCTGTTCCTTAGATTAATAAACAAAGCGCCTGGCTTCTGGGCCAGAAGGTATAGTATATTTGTGCTGTTCAAGTCAGATCTTAAGAAGTTTTCCAGTTTGTCTTGTGCAAAAGTTAGTACAACTTTTGCCGGGAACCGAGAGATACAATCCAGTGACACTAAAATTAGGAATTATTTTTTTTTTCAATTGTATTATACTTTTGAAAGCAACTTTCGCACTAAAATATTCTGATGCCTTGAGTAAAGTTAGAGAAGTTGTCAGTGAATGATAACTTCAATATATATGTTGAAAATGGTATAACATACCGACAAGTTGTTGATTAAGACACATGTGCAACATTGAGGTATCTTTATTGTTGAAACGTTTCGCCTACACAGTAGGCTTGTGAAATACGGAGATTGCAAGTATAATAGTGAAATGAAGATGATATAATCAACCAAGGTTGTTGGACTGATAACATCTGTATTTGACAGAAGAAGCTTACACATGTGTCTTAATCATCAATATAAATCACCAGAGTCGAACATTAGCTAAATAGCAGTAGCGGTATATGGTGTATAGTATATAGTGTATGCGTGTCTGATAAAACCAGCAGTGTTGCTCCAGCGAAGGTGAGGCATAGTTGCCACTGCTTGTTGTGTTCAGTGTTTCTTATTTCTTCCCTCTCTTGTTTACTTGGTTATGAGTGTGGTTGTTGGTGGTGAGAGATCGTAGTGGTGCCATGCATTCGTCGACCTAATTGTGTTGGGACTTGGGACAGTGTTTACTGAAGCTAATTTGTCTGCTGATGCGGCAGTTTGTTGTTGGCCTTGTTAGTGATAATGTTTGCATGGCAGGCGAGGAGCTGGTGGGACACCCACATCAACAAGCACCAGTCGACTGTGAAATTTGTGTCCGTGAATGTACGTGGGACGGTGCATAACCTCTCCATCTTTCAGTTGGGCAGCGGGCATTATGTAGGTCTTGATTGCATTACTAGAGTGGGGGAAATGACGTTGGTTTAGGGACATGCCATTGGCCTTGATGTTTTTAAAAGGCACCTACCTACCTATTACCTACTTCGCCTAGTGGAAGTAGGTAGTAAGCTTAACTAACCTATTGGAATGACATACTTCAATAAGTGAAATACGTGAACTACTGCTTCGCCTAACCTGTTTTAAGTATATAAGCTCCTTTTCCAAATATACTGGACTTTCATCAAGACTGATGGATTGAACACATTATTCCAGACTGAGGAACTGATTGCTTAAAAGTCCTTCACATCTTCCACCAATTTTTCATTGTACTGGACTGATGAACTCACCACTTTGGCAGAACGTTTCCTCAGTAAAGATTCCCAAGTGTTGCACAAGTGATTCATTTCTCTCTCTGAAGTATTGATCACAGTTGATGGTGTCACTGTGATCCTGGGAAAGCCTGGTATTGAGGACAAGCTTTAGTCTCTATCTGGAACGAAGATTGTTAGAGGGGTCGATGTTTTGGTCAGCAGATATTACTGAGTGGCTGTGTGCTGGATTTTACTATTACGTACCAATAATAATATTCTGGTTGATTACTACTGAATACTACTAACGCTGGCCTATGTACCGGCCGTAATAAAAATAATTACCCAAACTTAATTAGCACTAAGATAAACATTCTAAGTTAACAGTTCATAATAATCAAGAGGGTTTACCTGGAGAGGGTTTCGGGGGTCAACGCCCCCCCGGGCCGGTCTG
>WNWK01004702.1:27500-134396 GCA_009830355.1 Cherax destructor
TAAAAGCGCTTGAAAACCTTCCTGATCATTGTCTAGATGTTCGATTGCTGCCAGAAGAACAGCTATGCAGTTGGTGGTGGTATAGTGGGTGGTGATGCATTTATACCGTCAGACTTCGCATAGGATACGGATTCGGCTGGTTAGGCGAGAACCAGGGAGCTACATGCCATTTACAGGCACAGATGGACTGCGCTGTTCATAGATGAAGGCTGGATTGAAGTTAGTAGTTCATCAAGAACTGCAAGAAGCCCTTGTCACGTGCTTTCAGCATTCTATGGAGAGGGAGCATGGACACATGGGTCATCCCACACTCACTAAAAACAACAGACATAGCCCCACTCTACAAAGGTGGCAGTAAAGCAATTGCAAAGAACTACAGACAGATAGCACTAACATCCAATATCATAAAAATCTCCAACCATCTAGATACCCATCAATTACACAACTCAGGGCAACACGGGTTTAGAGCAGGTCGCCTGTCCCACCTACTGGAGCACTATGACAAGGTCCTGGATGCTGTAGAGGATAAACAAAATACAGATGTAGTATACTCAGACTTTGCAAAAGCTTTCGACAACTGTAACCATGGTGTAATAGCACACAAAATGCGTGATAAAGGAATAACAAGAAAAGTTGGTAGATGGATCTATAACTTCCTGACAAATAGAACACAAAGAGTACTAGTGAACAGAGTAAAGTCTGAGGCAGCTACGGTGAAAAGCTCTGTTCCACAAGGCACAGTACTCGCTCCCATTCCGTTCCTCATAATCATATCCGATATTGACAGAGATGTAACCAATAGCTCCGTGTCTTCCTTTGCGGATGACACCCGAATTCCCATGACAGTGACCTCTATCGAAGACACCTCAAGACTCCAAGATGACATCAACCAAATCTTCAAATGGGTCACTCAAAGCAATATGAAGTTCAATGAAGAGAAATTTCAACTACTCAGATATGGAAAACTAGAGGACATTAAAACTGTATCAGGGTATACGTCAAATTCTAACCATAAAATAGAGCGAAAAAGTAATGTTAAGGACCTGGGAGTGATAATGTCAGAGGATCTCGCCTTAAAAGACCACAACAATGTACCTGACCAGCCGGGCTGTGTTTCGTATGTCAGTTTGCGTGCGGCCAGCAGTAACAGCCTGGATGATCAGACCCTGATCCACCACGAGGCCTGGTCTCAGACCGAGCCACGTGGGCGTTGACCCCCGAAACCCTCTTCAGGTATACTCCAGGGGAATGGTAAAAGTCCTGTCCTTCGTCTGGCACCAAGATTGCCGGCGAAGCCCCCGCTGAACCTGGTATGTGTGAACTGTCGACTGTGAGCTGCGCTGATTGCCGGTTCTGGAGTGGCTAGGTGGATGCCCTGATAGAGGCGGTTTTGTATACCTGTTCAAATCTATTTTATAAGAAGTACGTTAATGTCTTATAAAATAAAACTTTCAAGGCCTTTCAAACAGTCTAAGTCAGAATTATCAAAGGACGCAACCACAAAATCGAGTTCTCACCAAAACAAATATGTCCGGGAAATGAAGACCGTTTAGAGAAATCTATTAGACAAGACAAGCACGCCCTAGATAATCAAAACTGGGTGACACACACACACACATACACACAAAACAGACTATATCATTAATGTATCACGATATCTCATGCTTCCCCAGATTTCACCATTATCTTCCTCCTTCTACAGTATCCTCCGAACGCGATCAATTAAAGTTATCAGCTTGCTTGTTATCTTTTTTACTGGTGTGAGCGCAAATGGGGGATACGTGTGATGTCAGCGTTGAATGAAGGAGGCGCTTTGAACCCATCACTGAGTTGAAACTTGAAGGGGAGCCATCCACGGCCGCTCTATGCTGATGACGCAGTCACACTGCATGACAGACCAGGGAATCATGCAGCATCCCAAATGGGAACGAGAGAGAGACAGACAGACATAGACATACATACAGACAGACAGATAGACAGAAAAAGAGTGAGACAGAGAAAGAAAGAGACAGCAAGCATAAGAGCTAGCACAAATAATCAGCGGAAGAGAGACCTCACATGTGTGAGGGAGAGTCAAAATAAGCAGGAAGCTGGAGGTTGAACTCGAGTTCTCCTCAGATCGTATGCGATTTTATCTTTTTCCTGTGTGGACAAGCTGAATCTATTATATAAAAGAATATAAAGTAAACTTCAACACGGGTGCCGTAAAATGAAAATATATACGAGAGCCTGAATCCAGCGAGGGCCTCCCAAAAAATGTATACAGCTGGAGAGGTTTTGAAGGAGCGTGAGGAGGGCTGCCAAGACTGTGTGTAAACAATGTATAATAAACATAACACACTTGTACTACAAATACCCACATGGACGGATTACGTATGTATATATATATATATATATATATATATATATATATATATATATATATATATATATATATATATATATAATATATATATATATATATATATATATATATATATATTACTGGGTGTTAATAACTCACTCCATATTCCAATAAATACTTTTTCTGATGCCAATTTAACAAAAGAGTTTTAATGTTACGTTCATTATAAAACGCTCTAGCATTCATATGCAGCATATTCTCCTCTAACATTGTTCTAGCTCTGTTTTTTTTTTTTCATTTAATCAATCATCTGTAATGAACAATGGAAGGGAAATAAACAGAATAATGAGTATGAATGATACTATCATGCTATATCAATGGATCATAGCAAAGAGAAAAGAACATCCTTTCGATTGATTTTTCTCAGTACAGTTGAATTTGTGAATGAATGGTTCAGAGAACCGACGAGTTGGTAATTAGACACATATGCAACACTTGGGTATCTTTATTGAGAAACGTTTCGCCACACAGTGGCTTCATCATCCATACAAGGAGAATCGTGAAGAACAGGAGGAGTGTGAGGTTGTCAGGCCCTCAATCTTGAGACGATGTTGTCAGTCCATCAATCTTGAATAGAATAACAGCATATGAGCAGAGGAACCTTATATACTGTAGACAGGAGAGTGCAGCAGTAGTAGGAGGTGTCACATTTGTTCAATGTGGAAGTAGGTCGTGCCCAAGGAATGGCAAGCGAAGAAATCCCTGTATTAAGATACATCTTGGTATCTTAATACAGGGATTTCTTCGCTTGCCTATTCCTTGGGCAGACCTACTTCCACATTGAACAAATGTGACACCTCCTACTACTGCTGCACCTCTCCTGTCTACAGTATATAAGGTTCCTCTGCTCATATGCTGTTATTCTATTCAAGATTGATGGACTGACAACATCGTCTCAAGATTGAGGGCCTGACAACCTCACACTCCTCCTGTTCTTCACGATTCTCCTTTGTATGGACTGATGAAGCCACTGTGTGGCGAAACGTTTCCTCAATAAAGATACCCAAGTGTTGCATATGTGTCTAATTTACCAACAGTTGAATTTACAGAATTAGATTTGTTATCATAGCTTATTTACAGGCATACAGCTGTTGTCCTAATTCAGCTTATTTACAGTCTAAGAGCTTCAATGCTACCTCTTCTCATTTGAATGCCCAGTTGAATAACGCCCGAACACCTGTTATTACTACTGGAACAAAGGCACTTGGTGTAATGAGCCTTGCCATGTCCTGTTTACTCGCTGGTAGTTGAATCCAGGTCATCTCGCTGTGTTCCAGATTTTAATGGTAGGGGAAGAAGACTGAGACGACTGTGCACAAGTATGCTGAAGGGGTGTGAAGAAAAGTTACAATATTGTGGCTGGAACAATATACTATTTCTTCTCCTATTTTGTCTTCGGGTTTTCTATCATTTTCTCTCTCTCAGTTCTGATTTGATTATGTTCCTGGACAGACTACAATATCGTATAAGGTTTCGCCTTCGTTTTGCGAATTAGTTGTGGAGAAGGATGAGGAAACATGGTATGGTGAGTGAATGTGCAATTAAACGTGATAAGTAATGAATGTGTGAATAAATATGGTAGTTAAGAAGACGTTTATTAATACTAATAAAGGTCTTTTGCTGTATTCGTTTTTATAAATGTGAAATAAAGGGAAGGTTGCAATAGAAGAGGGAGGGAATTAAGCTCATCGATGTATATTTTTAAAAGAAAGTAAATAGGTGACTTTTATCACGAGAACTCAGAAATACTATATACCAAAATCATGAAGAGGTGGAAATTATTGTCATGAATTTGTTGGTGAGTGGTGGTGGTCCTGAGTGTGGTGTGATGGTGCCGAGTGTGGTGGTTCTGAGTGTGGTGGTCCTGAGTGTGGTGGTGTTAAATCTAGAAGTGCTGAGAATGGTGGTGCTGATTGGATGTGATTGTGCCGAGTGTGGTGGTGCTGAATGTGGTGGTGGTGAGTCTAGTGGTGCTGAGCATGGTGGTGCTTCATCCTTCTACCTCTCCAACACTGGGAACTGGAGGACTGTGGCTGTGAGAAGACAAGCGCTGGAAAAAGGCCCAAATTAGCTAAAGGAGACCATTGATTACTACGACGTCTTTCCCAGCAGAGACTCTGACAAGTAATAAGAACGACACTGTTTGCAGTGAAGCATTTTAATACAGGTTTCAATGCAAATTGTCTTCCTCACTGTCAGTATACAGAATTTTATAAACCACTTCATAATGTCTCTTACACCTGAGAGGTACTGACAATAAAAGATACGTGTCTTTTCGCATCACAGGACCCATGAAAACAGCACAGAAATGTTTGTGAAAGAATATATCATTTTTTAACACCACGTGCAAGTTAGTCATATTTTATGTATGATATATATTTTGAATACACTAACAATTGTTTGCCTCCCTCGCCTACGTAAATCTCCCTTTGTTGATGTTTGCTCTGCTGTTGCCTGTCTTCTTTCACAAGTCCTTGACGAAGAAAGAGGAAGAGGAAAAGAAACAGAAGTAGCAGAAGAAGAAGAAGAAGAAGAAAAATAAAATGAAGAAGAAGAAGAAAAAAATGAAAATGATGAAGAAGAAGAAGAAAATGAAAAAGAAGAAGTAGAACAAGAAACAAGAATTTTATTATTCTTATTATTATACTTATTATAACCGACATTATCATTATTATTATAGAAAGCGCTAAATCCGTGTGAATCATTTAGCGTAGTGAGTGAGGGAAGCTCTACTCTCAGTCAAATAAACGAGAAACAGCAACCCTTCTGCTTTATTTTTAACCCAGGATGGTTAGTAATCCAAGAAAGTCAAGTATACTCGCATAACACCTTCATTCCCACAACCTCTTAGTAAATTAGAATGTGGCACTACTAATTGTCAAGGAAGACGGCACCAAGAATCCTTGACTCTCAACTCATCAGTATAGACAACAATATCATCCTGCACATCGACTTCTACATTTTAGCTGAACTTTATTCAGAGTGTTGTTAAGCGTTTAAGTATGATTGGAACCTGACCCGCAACTCACTTCATATTCATCTCACTCAACTGTTATATTTGCTCAGCCTCTATTACCAGGGTTATCTGTTTGCGACTTGAGAAAGTCAACTGCGTGGGCGATGTGTCGTTCATATAGGATTCCATATGACTGTATAAGTTTCTTTAACCTCTAAGACCAATGTTGAAAACCACACAAAACCTTACTTTACTGTAATTACCTGAGGATACATCTTTCTGTCTGCTTCAATCACTGTTAAGATCAGTACATTCCAACATTTTCCTGTTACAGTCAGTGTTAAGAACGACACATTTCTACACCTTGTATTACTTCCCTTATGCTAGGTCTTCCTGTTATAGTCAGTGTTGAGAACTACACATTTCTACACCTTGTATTACTTCCCTTATGCTAGGTCTTCCTGTTACAGTCAGTGTTGAGAACGACACATTTCTACACCTTGTATTACTTCCCTTATGCTAGGTCTTCCTGTTACAGTCAGTGTTGAGAACTACACATTTCTACACCTTGTAGTACCTCTCTTATGTTAGGTCTTCCTGTTACAGTCAGTGTTAAGAACGACACATTTCTACACCTTGTAGTACCTCCCTTATGCTAGGTCTTCCTGTTACAGTCAGTGTTAAGAACGACACGTTTCTACACCTTGTAGTACCTCCCTTATGCTAGATCTTCCTGTTACAGTCAGTGTTAAGAACGACACATTTCTACACCTTGTAGTATCTCCCTTATGCTAGGTCTTCCTGTTACAGTCAGTGTTAAGAACGACACATTGCTACACCTTGTAGTACCTCCCTTATGCTAGATCTTCCTGTTACAGTCAGTGTTAAGAACGACACATTGCTACACCTTGTAGTACCTCCCTTATGTTAGGTCTTCCTGTTACAGTCAGTGTTAAGAACGACACATTGCTACACCTTGTAGCACCTCCCTGATGCTACGTCTTCCAGTGTTGTGCCCAACACATTCCGTGCAGGTAACTCATACAATTATATTCTTTTTCTTCCCCCTGGGTAATTATTACCACCGTCACACACACCAAGGCCATGAGCACCAGCCTTTTGTTTGCCAAGAAAACATCACCAACTTTCACGTGTGTGTGTGTGTGTGTGTGTGTGTGTGTGTGTGTGTGTGTGTGTGAGTGTATTTGTGAGCGTGCGTGTGCGTGTGCCTGAGTGCATGCGTGCAAGCGCGATAGTGTGTTGCAGAAAAGAATTACTCTCTTTTTTTTATAAATTCTGAAACATAAACAAATAAATAAATAATATATATATTTACTTATTTATTTGTTTGTTTACATTTCAGAATATTCGTTGTATTTCAAGAGGAGTGTGGAAGTTCCCAGGAAGAAGGCAGTGCTTACAGCAGCACTATGAATCACCTCTATGAATCATATTCAGTAGGAACCGCTTGCGAATCTCTGGTTTTGATGCATTAACCTGAACTCTGTTGCAGTTTCGAACTTGTGAGCCTGGGAGTCAAGACCCAAGACAGAGTCCCGCTAGTTCTTGAAAGATGACATTCTTAGAATCACTTTACTCGAAGGGTGGAAGTTCTTATATATTTTTATAATTATATTCAGAAAAAAGCTCTAAATCCGTATGGATCATACAACGCTACAGCAGCTAGTGTATAGATCTTTATTTTTATTTGCGTCAGAGTTCTATAAGCATATACTACTAGAGGTGTAGATATAAACGTCTCCCTCTCACTCATTATTTACACAATGACCACCTCTTACTCCCCACACAACGACCACCTCTTACTCCTCACACAACGACCACCTCTTACTCATCACACAACGACCATCTCTTACTCCTCACACAACGACCACCTCTTACTCCCCACACAACAACAACCTATTACTCCCCACACAACGACCACCTCTTACTCCTCACACAACGACCACCTCTTACTCCCCACACAACGACCACCTCTTACTCCTCACACAGCGACCACCTCTCACTCCCCTTACAGCAAAAGTTTGCACACAAAAATACTCGTTCTATTTT
Source organism: Cherax destructor (assembly GCA_009830355.1). Lineage (NCBI taxonomy): Eukaryota > Metazoa > Arthropoda > Malacostraca > Decapoda > Parastacidae > Cherax > Cherax destructor. The sequence goes on from WNWK01004702.1 coordinate 34,931, forward strand.
TGATACATTTTTTTTCATTAGTTTTCACACTATTTTTTATCCCAAAGTTTCGACCGCGCTACCAGATACTTGAGAAAAATCTTCATCTCCTTCGAGGCATTACTCGTAAACTTCTTGGTCATATTTTTAGTGTTGTCTTTGAGTTGCCAGTGACAAGAAAGGAATACTGCAATCTACGAAAAATGTCTGGAATATATCTGGTTTGTGTGTGCTCACGTAATTGTACTCATGTATTTGTGGTTCCAGGGGTCGAGTCACAGCTCCTGGCCCCGCCTCTTCGCTGATCGCTACTCTCTCACTGATCCATGAACTTTGTTTGTCGTATCTCTTCTTAAAGTTATGTATGGATCCTACCTCCACTACATCACTCTCCAGAATGTTCCACTTCCCGATAACTCTATGACTGAAGAAATACTTCTTAATATCCCTATGACTCATCTGAGTTTCCAACTTCCAGTTGTGACCCCTTGTCCCTTTTGACCCCGTGTTCCTGTTTCTGAGAAAGGATTCCGTGTCTTGCTAACTAACCATCTTACCTCCTACTAGAATTATTCAGACTTTCACCAAGTCTTATTACAGGTTAATATGTCCTCCAGCAAAACTTCCTGGGCCATACAGCCATTCTTAAGCACCTGGAATTTATTTGCTTCGTCTAGAAAGAATTTGAGCCTTATTATCTTGGAATATCTATTATTTAAACTAAGTGTTATTGTTACCATTTTCTCTGTCACGAGGTGGGATTGTTTTTCACACGAGATGGGATTGTCTTTCACACGAGGTGGGATTGTCTTTCACACGAGGTGAGACTGTCTTTCACACGAGGTGAGACTGTCTTTCACACAGACTCACCTTGTTCTTAATTAATACTTGCAGCATCCCTATTATTCACGAAGTAAGGGAGAGAGAGAGAGGTTTTTTTTTTTTTTTTTGTGTGTGTGTGTGTGTGTGTGTGTGTGTGTGAGTGTATAATGGAATTACATGTGAAACACAAACAGCAAAGAACTTGGAAAAACAGACCGAGGCCACCTCTACCTAAACTAAGAGCAATCATGTATTATCTAGGAGTATGAGTAAAGGATAGAAAAGCGGATGGCCCTCTTCCTACTCCCCACTCCTTCCGACCACTGCCGCCATGAAAACAGGAGGGGGAAAATACCAAACCATGTAGGAAAAATAGTATGAAATTTGAAGGACAGATGGAACTGGACGGAAGACGTTGGGTACAACTACCACTTCTAAATTAGTACTGTTTCTATCTTAAACTACTTCTGTTAATCACTGCCACTCACAGAGCTGAGTACCAGTGGTTCTGCTTCTTCTGTGGCTATTACAACCCTCTACGTCTTCCCCTACTACTATTATTGACTCGCTTACTTCGTTGCTAACTGATCGTCCTGATTCAGTTGCTGAAGAGATGTGGCGAATCCGTTGACTTCAGAATACCCCATCTACTAAATGTATATGATGGTCTGCATGGGTTTAATATTGGTTTAGTGAGTGGACGAGTGATGTAACACGTATCCTGGCAATATTGTCATATATAAAATATTTGGGCTGACCCAGCAATGTTGACTGATAGACGAATACTGAGCATGAGGTCCTGAAGGCTTTGTTAGTTACTTCCACTAGAGAACAATGTACACACGTGAATCCTATATTTACAAAGTACCTGTACTCTTTGTTCTTGAATTGTCTTTGCACTTATAAAATTGACCTGTAATTTAGAATAATTTAGAATTACATTTAGAAAAACAGAAAAGGTGTACCAAAGTCGAAGGCTCCACCACACTCCTTTGATAGGTAACATGACTCTCGTATTTACATTTAAGTGATGCCTCATCCATAGCAATCACTTCTGGTCGCTGTGGCATCACTGTAAGGCTTCACCACAGCTGTGGAAACTCTCACATGACATCACATTACTCATTCTGTAGCATGTCAGCTCCACGTTCGAGCCTACTTTGCATTTCATCCACATCACAGCTCTAAATGAACGTCGGGAATTAAATTAATGCTATTGAACAATTATCACTGGGAAGCGCCGAACCTGTAGAGGGTCACACGGCGCCTGGGGAATGGGATTTAACTAGGAATGATAGCAGCAGTTGCTAGTCTTTCACAAAATGCAATATCTCTTATGAAGTTATCTTACGTATCCCACCCATTTTCAAAGCAGAGGATCACCATACAGTAGCAAGGTAGTGATGTGACGATCAAAGTTGCAATGTTAATTTTGTATGAATCCATTGAGTTGCTTTTTCCTTTATAATGTAAATATAATATTTAGACGTACAGTAGGCATTGACCGAATTTGTTTCATTGTGCTTTTCTCAAATAATTATAATAATAATAATAATAATAATAATAATAATAATCCTTCACCATCATCATTTTTGTCATCGTCATATTATTATTATTATTATTATTATTATTATTATTATTATTATTATTATTATTATTATTATTTATGTTTGATACTAATGATTAATTTTAAATACTATATACAAATTTAGTAGTAGATGGTAGTTGTAGTAGTAGTTGTAGCGGTAGTACTAGTAGTTGTAGTAGTAATCGTTGTCTCCGTTGTTGTAGTATTTATCATTCGTGTTAGTTATTAGTTTTAGTAATGGAGAACATCGTTCATAAATTGAGGAGCCTAGGAGAGACAGAGGGAGTAAAGAGTCATAAATGAAATTATCAGAAATATCAAATACTTCTACCCAAAACCCAGGGCAAAAACTGCATTCTGAACAGGGCTCTTATTTAAGGGAGATGGAATTTATACTGATGGCATTTTGAAAATGAGTGAAATATTAAAGTTAAAGTTACAGTACAACTTTATATTAAGTGAATCACTCAAAACACAGCCGACATTTCCACAGTATCTGACGTAGCCCTATCCCCAGCACACCTTAAAGAAGACATCGAAACCATGCCCATGCATTCTGCCAGAAGCCCAGACTCATGGAACTCCATATTCATCATAAATTGCAAGAAAACACTGTAGAGGGACTTTATCATTCTATGGAGAAGGAACCTAGCCATAAGCGCTATCCCACAATCTTGAAAAAATACCGCTATTGCCCCATTTCACAAAGGTTGCAGTAAATAACTGCACAAAACCTAAAGGACAATAATGTATACACATTATCACGATCTTTGAACGGGTTCTAGGGAGAAAGATTGCCAGTCACACAGAACTACAACAGCTGCACAATCCCACAATCCAGGGCAGTGCTGGTTTAAAGACAGTCGTTCTTGCCTTTCAAAACTGCTAACCCATTACAACACAGTGTTGGATGCACTGGAAGATAAGCTAAATGCTGAAGTTGTGTACACTGATTTTGAAAAGCCTTCGACAAGGGTGATCATGGTGTGATAACGTGTGCAAATGTGTTATTACTCCATGCGTGCAAACTAAGTGGAAAAATGGACTTAAGGATAGTGTTGATTTCTTAACAAACAGATCCCAGAGAACGGTTGAAAATAGAGTGAAGCCGGAAGCTGTCACAGTGAAAAATCTCTGTTCCTCAAAACACAGTGCTCGCCCAATTGCTGTTTCTCATTCTTATATACGACTTGTACAAGATCATAAAAGACCGTGACCATAAAAGACAGTGAATCTTCAAGTGGATATACATCAAGTCTTCCAGCGGGTCTCAGACGAGAACAGAATGTTCAATGAGGACAAATTTCTGTTGCTCCACCATGAAGGAAATAAAGACTAAATCCGAGTACAGAACAAACTCATTCAGTTTACCTCCAATAAATAGCAGGGACTCGACGAGTACACAAAAAGAGGACGCCTCTCATGGTATTGTGACTTTTAATCCTTTAAGAGAGAAATATAAAGTTTCAGAGGTCACCGACTTTTAACAATCTCCCTCCTACATAGGGAGAGTTATCAACAAACCTTTGAGTATCTTCAAGGGAGACCTTGATAAGTTCCTCAAATCAATTTTTGATCAACCGGGCTGTGATGCATACATTGGACTGCGAACGACCTTTGTGAACATCCTAGTCGATAAGGACTGCAACCAGGAAGTCTGGTAGGAAACCGGCCAGAGGAGACAATGAACTCCGAGAGCGGCATAACGTAAACATAAGGTAATATCTTATCAAATCACCCAACTAGATAAGATATTAATAAGCTACAAGTTAATGATCAACATTACTGCACAGGTAACACAAACGATGCTAGATTTTCGACCTCTAATGTTGTGGAAAGCAGATTAGCACTCCACGTCTTTCTCTATATCAGTTAATTATCTCACCATACTCCAGCTTACCTAAGAGGAACTATGACCATTTTCCACGCACTTGGCTCCCTCATTATTGTTGCAGATTCTTTTGTAAAAAAAAAAAAACACAATAGACTGACAAGCAAGCCTAGATGAGGGCACTTCAGCAGACCCTTAAGTGTCTCTTTCTTAGCGAGAAAGTATCTTGTACCAGTCTTTAACCCTCCAAAAGGTGAATTGATTTCAGCCAACTCTCCAACAGTTACTGCAATGAAACTGATTGTTCTGAATACTATCGCCCAATTAATACCATCAAAGTAGATGCCATAGTACACTCTTCCAGAAAAACACTAAATGATCAAAATAGAGCTAAATAGAGAATAAGATGTCGTGTACCTCCCCGTAAGGCGATGGACAATGTTCAGGTTAGCTTATATCCTGACTTATGTGCTCTCCTTCGACAGCGAAATCCTGAAGCCAATATTTATGACAATACTCAGCAGCACAGCAGCAGCACCAGCAGCAGCAGGAGTAGTAGCAGAAGCAGCACCAGCAGCAACAGCAGCAGGAGTAGTAGCAGCAGCAGGAGCAACAGCAGCAGGAGCATCAGCAGGAGGAGGAGTAGCAGAAGGAGGAGGAACAGCAGAAGGAGCAGCAGCAGGAAGAGGAACAGCAGGAGGAGGTGGCGGAGGAGCAGCAGGAGCAGGAACAGCATCAGCTGCAACAACAACAACAGCAGCAGCTGCAGCAGTAGCAGCAGCAGCGATAGTAAGACCAGATTTATCATAGAAAGTTAACCTCCTAGAAGACCTTACGATTTTTTGGCATTTATCTTTCTCTTGTTTTTCCATGGAAGATGAAGGTGATGTCGTCGAGGTAGACTAGGAATTCCGAGTACACGTTCAGTGGTACCGGCCCAGTAGAGGAGCACAGTAATATAGTTCATATCGTAAGGAGGCAAATGATTGCCAATAGACATGAATGCGTTCACTTTAGACTCCTACATTGTCCTAAGTGCATTCATGTCTCAGTCAATAATGTGTTTATGGATATGTGAATGACGGTCAGCAGCGACCGCTAGGATTATTGGTACTAACCCCAGTAATAGTCTAAATTTCAGATTCGTGAGGATGATGCACTTATAATGATACAAATGGCTTACTGCTGACAATAGTGACGAAAAGACACGTTTCCTGAAAATCGAAATGTTGCGCCAGTGAACGTATATGTCGTATGTTGAGTGGGTGAGGCCTCTCAAGGGTTGCACTCTATTACCGTCTTTATGGGATAGTTAAATCATTGCAGTGACACCAAGATACCAATTTAACTGCTCTTCTTTGTTTATCTAGCATTGGAGAGGGAGAGAGAGAGAGAGAGAGAGAGAGAGAGAGAGAGAGAGAGAGAGATGAGAGAGAGAGAGAGAGAGAAGTCAAACTTACAAACACTCAAAATTCATTTAGAAAGTTCACGGGGGTTGCCGGTGTACACCTTAGCTGACAAGTTCCCCGATTTTTTTTCTCTCTTTACCTCTTGCTTCTCGCTTCATCATCATATCAACAGGTTAAACTTGTATTGACTTTGCTGCTTGTCTCTACTCTTTGAGTGCAGTTTGCGAGTGCAGTTTGCTCCACCTTCACAGCTTGTGTCGAGTGCTTCTCTCACAAAGTCATTGGGTAAGAGTGCTAACCAAAGTTAAGGAAACTCCTGAGAACCAAAAATAAAAACGGTTAAACTGAGAAGTTGTGTGTGTGTGTGTGTGTGTGTGTGTGTGTGTGTGTGTGTGTGTGTGTGTGTGTGTGTGTGGGGTGGTGTTGGGGTGTGTGTGTGTGTGTGTGTGTGTGTGTGTGTGTGTGTGTGTGTGTGTGTGTGTGTGTGTGTGTGTGTGTGTGTGTGTGTGTGTGTGTGTGTGTGTGTGTGTGGTGTGTGTGTGTGTGTGTGTGTGTGTGTGTGTGTGGGTTTTGGAGTATGTTTCAAGTAGTAAGGAGAGGTGGTCCTCAAGACCCACATCATACAGTCTTTGATGTTTGCGCCTCGTTAAAATATAATGAGTCATACTTACACTCTATCCAGGTCAGAATGTCAATTTTTTTTTCATTTCTTTATCATAACTAAAATAATATTAATTAAACACACACACACATACACACACACACACTGCCAGGTCCTCCACCCCCAGAGACACCTCAAAACAGTGTTGGAGAGGAAACTGAAGGTATGGTACACCAACGCTGATGGAATAACAAATAAGTGGGAGAAGTGACACGAAAGAGTCAAAGAGGCATCACCAGACATCATAGCTCTCACAGAAACCAAGCTCACAGGTATGATAACAGATGCCATCTTTCCAACGGGATATCAGACCCTGATGAAAGACAGAGGGAACAGAGGGGGTGGAGGAGTGGCACTGCTGATCAAAAACCGATGGGATTTTGATGAGCTGGAGAGAGGAGACAGAGGAGAAGCAAGAGTTTACATAGTAGGAACGCTTCAGTCTGGAGGTCCCAAGGTGGTAATTGCAGTGATGTATAACCCACCACAGAACAGCAGGAGGCCAAGGCAGGAGTATGATGAGAGTAATAGAGCGATGGTTGACACACTGGCTGAAGTGGCCAGAAGGGCTCATGCGAGCAGGGCAAAGCTACTGATCATGGGCGACTTCATCCACAAGGAAATCGAATGGGAGAACTTGGAGCCACATGGGGGACAAGAAACGTGGAGGGCTAAGATGATGGAGGTGGTACTGGAAAACTTCATGTACCAACACGTAAGGGACACTACCAGAGAGAGAGGAGAGGATGAACCAGCGAGACTGGACCTAATATTCACCTTGAGTAGTGCAGATATTGAGGACATCACATACGAAAGGCCCTTTGGGGCCAGTGATCATGTGGTTTCAAGTTTCGAATACACAGTAGAGTTACAAGTGGAGGGGGAAGCAGGAAGGGCTGGACGAATGAAGCCAAACTACAAGAAAGGGGACTACATTGGCATGAAGAACTTCCTGAACCGGGTTCAGTGGGACAGAGAACTAGCAGGGAAGTCAGTAAACGAGATGATGGACTATGTGACAACAATATGCAAGGAAGCTGAGGAGAGGTTTGTCCCCAAGGGTAACAGGAATAATGAAAAAGCCAGGATAAGCCCATGGTTCACCCAAAGGTGTAGGGAGGCCAAAACCAAGTGTGCGAGGGAATGGAAGAAGTATAGAAGGCAAAGGACCCAGGAGAATAAGGAGAGCAGTCGTAGAGCCAGAAATGAATATGCACAGGTAAGAAGGGAGGCCCAACGACAATATGAAAATGACATAACAGCAAAGCCAAATCTGACCCAAAGCTGTTGTACAGCCACATCAGGAGGACAACAACGGTCAAGGACCAGGTGATCAGGCTAAGGAAGGAAGGAGGAGAGATCACAAGAAACGACCGCGAAGTATGTGAGGAACTCAACATGAGATTCAAAGAAGTGTTCACAGAGGAGACAGAAGGGACTCCAGAAAGACGGAGAGGTAGGGTACACCACCAAGTGTTGGACATAATATATGGAACCGAGTGAGCTAGACACCTCAAAGGCGATGGGGCCGGATAACATCTCTCCATGGGTCCTGAGAGAGGGAGCAGAGGCGCTATGTGTACCCCTAACAACAATATTCAACATATCTATTGAAACAGGGAGATTACCTGAGGTATGGAAGACAGCAAATGTAGTCCCAATTTTTAAAAAAGGAAACAGACATGAAGCACTAAATTACAGACCAGTGTCACTGACATGTATAGTATGCAAAATCATGGAGACGATTATCAGGAGAAGAGTGGTGGAACACCTAGAAAGAAATGAGCTTATCAACGACGGCCAACACGGTTTCAGGGACGGGAAATCCTGTGTCACTAACCTACTGGAGTTCTATGACAGGGTGACAGCAGTGAGACAAGAGAGAGATGGGTGGGTAAATTGTATTTTCTTGGACTGTAAGAAGGCGTTTGACACAGTTCCACAAAAGAGATTAGTGCAAAAGCTGGAAGAATAGTCAGAGATAACAGGGAAGGCACTCCAATGGATCAGGGAATACCTGTCAGGAAGACAGCAGCGAGTCATGGTACGTGGCGAGGTGTCAGAGTGGGCGCCTGTGACGAGTGGGGTTCGACAGGGGTCAGTCCTAGGACCGGTGCTGTTTCTGGTATTTGTGAACGACATGACGGAAGGAATAGACTCCGAAGTGTCCCTGTTTGCAGACGATGTGAAGTTGATGAGAAGAATTCAATCGGACGATGACCAGGCAGAACTACAAAGGGATCTGGACAGGCTGCAAGCCTGGTCCAGCAATTGGCTCCTGGAGTTCAACCCCACCAAGTGCAAAGTCATGAAGATTGGGGAAGGGCAAAGAAGACCGCAGACGGAGTACAGTCTAGGGGGCCAGAGACTACAAACCTCACTCAAGGAAAAAGATCTTGAGGTGAGTATAAAACCAGGCACATCTCCTGAAGCGCACATCAAAAAAATAACTGCTGCAGCATACGGGGGCCTAGCAAACCTAAGAACAGCATTCCGAGATCTTAATAAGGAATCGTTCAGGACCCTGTACACTGTGTACGTTAGGCCAATATTGGAGTATGCAGCACCAGTTTGGAACCCACACCTAGCCAAGCACGTAAAGAAACTAGAGAAAGTGCAAAGGTTTGCAACAAGACTAGTCCCGGAGCTAAGGGGTATGTCCTACTAGGAGAGATTAAGGGAAATAGACCTGACGACATTGGAGGACAGGAGAGATAGGGGGGACATGATAACGACATATAAAATACTGAGAGGAATTGACAAGGTGGACAGAGACAGAATGATCCAGAGATGGGACACAGCAACAAGGGGACACAGTTGGAAGTTGAAAACTCAGATGAATCACAGGGATGTTAGGAAGTATTTCTTCAAAAACAGAGTGGTCAGGAAGTGGAATAGTTTGGGAAGCGATGTAGTGGAGGCAGGATCCATTCATAGCTTTAAGAAGAGGTATGATAAAGCTCATGGCGCAGGGAGAGTGACCCAGTAGCGGCCAGTGAAGAGGCGGGGCCAGGAGCTATGAATCGACCCCTGCAACCACAACTAGGTGAGTACACACACACACACACACACACACACACACACACACACACACACACATATATATATATATATATATATATATATATATATATATATATATATATATATATATATATTATTTTATTTTATTAACACATCGGCCGATTCCCACCAAGGCAGGTTGGCCCGAAAAAGAAAAACTTTCATCATCATTCACTCCATCACTGTCTTGCCAGAGGGGTGCTTTACACTACAGTTATAAAACTGCAACATTAAAATATATATATATATATATATATATATATATATATATATATATATATATATATATATATATATATATATATATATATATATATGCATTATAATTTTATGTGTATTTACGCCTAAGGAATTTATCTATCAAGAAGTTTGAGGAGGAACTACGACAATCTATGTTAAAAGTTTTTTCAACATTATATGTATATGTGAAAAAGGTTGAGTGTGAGTGAGAGAGGCTTGCATGTCCTCCTCGCATAAAGATGAGCGGCTGACTAGCCTAGGCGGGCGGCACTAATCACCAGCTGAGTGTGCCACCACCTGGCAACACTGCTGGGGGCTAGGAGGGTTTGCCCTCCCTGTCTCACCACTTGGTAACACTTCTGGGGGCTAGGAGGATTTAGCCTTCCTGGGTTACCAACTGGCAACACTGCTGAGGGCTAGGAAGATTTAGCCTTCCTGGGTTACCAACTGGCAACACTGCTGAGGGCTAGGAAGATTAGCCTTCCTGGTACACCACCTGACAACACTGTTTGGGGCTAGGAGGGTTTAGGCTTCGTGGTTTACCATTTGGCAACACTGCTGAATGTTAATAGAGATTAGCCTCTCTGGTTCACAACCTGGTATCACTGCTTGAGGCCTCCCTTGGTCACCATCTGGCAATACTGCTGGTCGCTAGGAAGGCTTAGCTTCCTTTTCTCGCCACCTCACAACACTGCTTGGGGTTCTCCCTGGCGCACCACCTGGCACCAGTGCTGGGGACAAGGAAGGTTAGCCTTCCTGGTTCCCCACCTGGCAACACTTATCTGAGGGCCATCCCTGGATCACCACCTGACAACACTGCTGGGCTACTAGGGTTGTAAAGGGTTGCCTCACTGGCAACCTGGCAATACTGGCGGAGGGTAGCCTCTGGCAATGCTGACGTGAGGAAGGTCAGCGACTCTGTGGTTCACCAATGGCAACAGTGGAAGGGAAAAGGAAAGTCAGTTTCCCTTGCTGACTACCTGGTGACACTAGCATGTCGAGGAAGGGAGCGTAGTCTGGTAACACTTGCGAAGAAGCAACCTCCTTGGCTCATGACTTGGTAACACTGATGCCCAGGAAGAAGTGGGACAGCCTCTCTGTTTGATATGTTAACTGGCAACACTGTCGGGAAGGGGAACGGGAAGTTCAGTCTCGATGGCTGTGAACCTGGTAACACTGACTGGCTCAATTAACATTATTAGTTATCAGAATTTCTTCATTTTTTTCCTCTCTTCCTTCAAGATTTTCGTCTTTAACTTCATAACTAAGTTTGACATCTGGGTACCTTTATTTGTAAAAGTTTCATGAACCAATGGCTTTATCAATGCAATATTGTATTGATAAAGCCACTGGTTGACGAAGCGTGTAAAAATACAGTGGACCCTCGGAAATCGAACACTCCCAACTCGCCCTTTTATGTAAGTTTATTATTGTTAGTGCTTTTATAGGTGTATTTTTGGGGTCTGAAATGGACTAATCTAATTTACATCATTCATTATGGGAATAAATTTGTTTGGTAACAGCACTTGAACAGCATTCTGGAATGGAGAATGTTCGATTTCCGGGGGTCCACTTTACCCAGATGTTGCACATGTCTAATTTTTCATCTTGTCAATACTGCACACCATTTATGTACAACTTCAGAACCCATCATCCGATCGACTTCAAAGCTTTTACGATGGTGTACTATAACTAGGGAAAGATTCATGGCATTTATTGACATGAGCAAGTAACATTTTGTCAATTTTTGGAAACCCATTTGGAATTTCGGTTATCAAACTCTCAACATAGGTTTATCCTAGTTACGAGACGAGTTGTTTTTTGGTGTGTTTAGGTGTTAGGTCGCTAGGTTTTTAATTGTGTGATATAGTTATGTGAGATATATCATCAAAACACAAAGTCTAAACAGCATGAAACTTACCCGCCTGATGCATTCTAATCCAATTAAGATTCATTGTAAATTTAGGTTGCGCAGGTGCTGATTTGCTACTGTATTATTAGTTTTAAAAAATGTTGCTTTTGGTTTTGTTCTATAACTTAAAAATGCGTCTTCTGGTTGACTTTAAACTTTTGAATGGTTAAACAAATCGACATATTGACTTCCGTTTGATAGTAGAATAATCTTCTGTTCAGCTTCATTCAACGTAGCTGCAATTTTCTCGACGAATAAGCTGCACATATTAGAAAATTGCTCAATGTACAAGAATTTGTGAATACCTTTTCTGGAAGGTTTAAATTTTTCTGCACTAGGTATGAAATTTTTTCATGTGAGTAATTACCGATTGTCTAAGGCACTTGTCGATAGACACTAGGACTGTTTTGTGCGTGTGTGTGTGTGTGTGTGTGTGTGTGTGTGTGTGTGTGTGTGTGTGTGTGTTTTATTTTGTTAGTGTGGCTCTATTTTGCTTTTGCTGTTATGATTTTGGTAAGCAAGTTCGCGTAGGAGAAAATTTTCAATATTGGATAAGTAAAAATACAACAGTGTTTAGATTAGGACCTTTTCCAATGCGTCACTAAACTTGCAAACAGTGCTATGCTAAATTATACGCAATAAAACATACCATAGTGTATAAGGTGTTATTCTGTTGGTTTAATGTTTAGTTATTAATGTTTATGGATATAAATGTTATTATGACACGTGATATTCTACATTTTGTCAATTTTTGGAAACCCATTTGGAATTTCGGTTATCAAACTCTCAACATTGGTTTGTCCTAGTTACGAGACGAGTTGTTTTTTGGTGTGTTTAGGTGTTATGTCGCTAGGTGATACCTATCACTCTCTGATAACTTTAATGATGTTCTTGGGAAAGACCCGGGCCGAAACAACACTGGCCAACCTACAACTACTACTAATTAAATGATGTTTAGACCTTTAATTTTGTTGCATTAGTCCATTTTATTTGCTTTATTAATTGTCAATTTTATAACAGATCTAATACATCAATGTAACATTGAGTGAGCTGGGAAAAGTTCTTAGCGATTCCTTGCACTCTACACATGACGACTGTAGGTGAGTCAACTTAACTCTTGGCAAACTGCTGGGAGGAACTTCCAGCACTCTCCACACTCCCTTGGAGATTAGATGGCATATTGTTGGTGATTAGGGAGGAAATGAGTGGATGCTCTCTCAACATTAACATAGCCTCACATATAAACGCCTTATGCAATGTCATTTCTGGAACTCTCTGAGCATTATTTTGTGTCTGCCTCTTTTGTATGATTTAACTGCACTGTTAAACATAGTCTCTGATAGGAAGGGTTGCCACTTTTAACTTTGTTTAGAATATTCATAAAACACTGTTACACTTTTACTAACACATATCGTACATTTACTCGTTGTGGGCATAGTTTCTGATAATTGTATTGTTAGAATATAATCTCAGAGAATGGTGACAGATCCTTCGGTCGTGTCTGAACTTAGACATTTATATGGAGGACTTTGGGACTCAGTATTTTGGAGCATTTGATCTATGTAAACTGTGTGTGTGTGCGTGTGCTTAAATGGAATACAATGTATGTCTAGTATATCTCTGCATTCTCTAGTGTGGACTGTCTCAGGAAGTGGTTTGTTTTTGCATACTAAGTAGTAAGCGGACGTAGTGTCTTCCATGTTTTGTGGAGTCACCTTATGTTAGCAGTGAATGAACTGTCTCTTTTGATTACCATGTTGGTGTCTATACACTTCATTTTGTGGCCTCAGTGGTTGAGTACACAGCATCTGTACACACACGCACTGTGTTGCCGTGGGAACGTGTGCTAGTGCTAGACTTAGAATGACTCATTTGTGGGATGATTAACTTATATTTGGTGTATAGGACACAAACTTATAATTACGTATTACATCAATTATGTTTTATGAAGAGACTAATATTTTTCACGCAGACTGTAAATATACTTGTACAAGATGTCCTTATCTATTAAAGACAGGTGCACATTACACTTGTTTTACCAAATTGCTACACTGGGTAACATTAGCTAATCATACCATCTCACGGTACAAAAGCGTAAGATATTATGTTAACAATAAGCAGTAGCGTGCACTAATAAGAAACAAGGTAGGCGTTGATTACTCTATAAAAATTCTTCCCCTCAGAATAAAATATTAGAATTAAATATTATTTAATTGCATTTATGTTACGCTTTTGACTGCGTAACGTAAATAAAAGTCCTGGCTCCTAAAGGGTAAACGACCTGCGTAGTCTAAGGGCATTTATATTATTTAAAATAGGAAAAGAAACCCCTCTAGTCCCAGCATGTAACTTCATACAAATTACAAAGCATAAATTTAAATGGTCAATGTATTATGAGTACACAAAAATTCACCTAATAATACGTGTCCGGTTTTAGAATAAATCCCGGAAAATGACTATAGCATCCAGGACCTTATCATAGTGGTCCAGTAGCTGGGACAGGCAGGAGCGACCTGCTCTAAACCCGTGTTGCCCTGGGTTGTGTAATTCATGGGCATCTAGGTGGTTAGCGATCTTGCTTCTAAGAACCCCCTTTCAAAGATTTTTATGATATGGGATGTTACTGCTCTTGGTCTATAGTTCTTTTCAATTCCTTTCTCTGACCAGTGCCTCCCTTCGTATTTCAGATATATTGGCCCCTCTCAGCAGCTCTGTGATTTTTCGCCTTCGTCTGTATAGGGAGCGTCTCTCTCTTTCTAGTTTACATCTACTCTTTCTTTTTCTTAATGACATGTGCCTTGAGCAGACCTTAAGTGCTACAGAGTTATTTTTTTCTAGGAAAAGGTTCTTATCCGTGCTGTTTAAGATATCTTCCCAGCTATTTTCAATTAGGACATGGTATGTTTTTGTTTTTGAAGTTGAATTTTGTGAAGACACCCTCATAACTGATCATATTTTTATGGTCAGGAGCCCTGTGCATACATGTCTGTACCTCTATTATGTTGTGATCTGAGTGTATTGTCTTTTATACAGTTATATTACGTATCAGATCGTTGTTAATAATAATAATCTTTATTTACTACAAGTACATGTGCATGGTATACAGGCCTAGCTGACATCAGTGACATATTACTATATAGAAAGTCCCTTGTTATGCTGAGCATTTCGGGCAGATTAGGTCAGTGTCCTAGGATGCGACTCACACCAGTCGACTAACACCCAGGTACTCATTTTACTGATGGGGAACATAGACAACAGGTGTAAAGAAACACGCCCAATGTTTCTGCCCTGGCTGGGAATCGAACCCAGGCCCTCGCCGTGTGAAGCGAGAGCTTTAGCCACCAGGCCAGCAGAGCCTTTTCCAGCGTATTTTCTAGTCTTGTAGGCTCTAATATTTGCTGGTTTAAAGTGAATTTGGTTCAGAGATTTAATAGTTGTGTGTGTGTGAATTTTCATCTGAGTTGCCTCCTGGGGTGATCTCTGCTAGAATATTATTTGCTACACTCCTCCATTTTAGATGTCTCAAGTTAAAATTTCCAAGTAGCAAGATGTTTGGGGCAGGAGTTGGGAGATTTTTCCAGACAGTGGTCAGTTTTTAAAAGCTGTTCCTGGAATTGCTGGGAAGTTGCATCCAGAGGCTTGTATACAACCACAATGACAAGGTTTGGTTTTCAATCTTTACTGCCAGGACTTCAACTGCATCATTTAAGGTGTTTAGTAGTTCTGTGCAAATGAGCGACTCTGTGACGTACAGGCCAATTTTCCCTTGTTGCCTGTTAAGTCTGTCGCATCTGAATAGGTTATAACCTGAGATCCATATTTCGTTGTCAAAATGATCCTTTATGTTGGTCTCTGTGAATGCTGTAAACATTGCATGTGACTCCGTGAGCAGTCCCTTCATGTAAGGAATTTTGTTGTTTGTTGACGGCTTTAGACCCTGTATGTTTGCAAAGATAAATGTCGTTATATTGATGAAATTTAGGGGGGGTTTATTTGCTGGCTTTAATATCTGTTGTTCTAGAGTGGAGGCCATTGACCATGCCTCTGCTCCAGAAGTGTTTTCAGTTGGTATAGGATTTCTGTCATTTCTTGCCAGTTAATAAAATTATTTTTACAGTGCTTGATTCATAGCTTCTGGACACGCTTCATTACATTATTTTACAAGTATTGTAGATTTCTGGTCTACAGGGACTGATTATGTCTGTTCTTGAAGCTGTGTATATTATTTACCTCCACCACCACCACTTGACCTAGTACAGTACACTTACCACCCTAAGACTAGAAAAGTAATAATATATTCTGATACGCAGTAAGATAACAGTAAATAGGTGATACCACATTATGCAAAAGAACCAATGTGAAAAATCACGTGAGAGATAAAGATGCGCTTGAAAGTTCCCTATTTTTTCACTGTGGTTTTGTTTTATATATTCTGATATGTTAATAGCACAGTAACAAAACATAATATAAAACATAATATAACAAAACCTAATATAACATAACAAAATATAACATAATATAACAATTTTAACATAAAATATATGATAACAAAAAGAGGAGAAGAAAACTTTGTGGGCAGGTTGGTTAGCAGGTCAAGTCTCCCTTTCACTCACACTACTTCCTCTTTCACACACACTACTTCCTCTTTCACTCACACTACTTCCTCTTTCACTCACACTACTTTCTCTTTCACTCACACTACTTCCTCTTTCACTCACACTACTTCCTCACTGCTACACAAATAAAAAAAAATAGCCACTAAAATAAAGCCAAAAGTAAAGATTCAGCTCATTTTCTCTGAGATAAAATATTTGTGTGTATAACTTTGACAAGACGGGACTCCTTGCCAGGTGAGAATACTACGTTGTTTCTTTGATTATTAATGATAAATTCCTTAACATAGAAAAATGCATGCACACTTTTATATATTTTATTTATAATAAAATTTAAGATGCTTAAAAAATATAATATACATAAAAATAATTAAAAAAATAAGAAGAAGAATCGTTATTTTAATTGGAGGTGAGTACCATCATGACCTCGACACTTCACTCCACATTCTGGCCACGACGCGTCTGATTTAGGTAACAAAAGACTTTAATTATAAAGAAGTGAGTTTCAGACATCACCTCCTGATCTGCTTACCATTTAATATATTCTCATGAAAATAAATGTGTTTTATAATAGGAAAATAAAAATCGCAATAACTTCTGTGTAACAAATCATAAGTTCAAGAATTAGAAAGAACAGTTAGACGATGTTTTACTCCTCCCTGGATCCTCTTTAACACAAACATCGAATAGTAACACAAACATCGAATAGTAACACAAACATCGAATAGTGTTGCTGTTCAAATTCTTGACTTGTGACGTATATATTGTTCAAGAGAAGAGGTGTTACTCACCTGTATAGTGAGATGATAATGAACGAAGAGGTGTTACTCACCTGTATAGTGAGATGATAATGAACGAAGAGAAGAGGTGTTACTCACCTGTATAGTGAGGTGATAATGAACGAAGAGAAGAGGTGTTACTCACCTGTATAGTGAGATGATAATGAACGAAGAGAAGAGGTGTTACTCACCTGTATAGTGAGGTGATAATGAACGAAGAGAAGAGGTGTTACTCACCTGTATAGTGAGATGATAATAAACGAGGACCAGAGGTGTTACTCACCTGTATAGTGAGATGATAATGAACGAGAAGCAGAGGTGTTACTCACCTGGTGATTTTCTCTGCTAAATACTTTATCGTAGTATAGACTAAGCATGATATTCACACATTGATATATTTTCTAGTAAATGTTTTAAAACGAGAAAATGTACCATTGTATTAAAAATATTAAATAATTTTTAAATTGCAATTAATTTCTCAATTACAATTTAGGAAGTCTGTCCCGAGACCAAGTCACGGGGGCGATGACCCCCGGAACCATTAACTAATAGCAGACAAAACTGGTAGACATTTACTAGTGAATTTCTTGATAATTATATTTCATATATGAGATTGTTTAGCTCCAGCTGTTGTGTCTCCACCTGTGTCTGTAGAGATTTTAAACCGGTCATTTAACTATTTTCTAGGTATCAATAACTCACAATATCTGATGGTTACCCGAAGTCCAGAACTATTTACATGTTTATATCTGGTTACAATCGTATTGAGTTATTTATGCAGACATTAAGTAAAAAATATTACAAAAATATTACCTTATATTTTAGCAAGGAATGCTCGTAAACAAAATGTAAGTGGTTAAGCGTTATTTACAAAGGGCAAAGTCAGGGTAATTTTTCCTGAATGGTTGGTAATATGCCATTGACATTTATTGAACAGTTATGAGTGAGTCGTGGGTACCCTCCGTTGTAAAATAATGAGAGGGTTTTAAACCAAAGGTTTACCAGCGTGTTTCCCATTTACACACTCCCTCCTTAACTAAACAAATTCATTCCTTAATGATTAAATCAACCAGAAAATATAACATGTTTTCCACATAAGTGTTGCTCTATCCCTCACCACGAGATGGCGTGGCATAGAGACACTCATTTTCCTGCAAATTGTATTGAGAAATTTCTATCAGTTTCCACACTCTTCATGGTATACTGTAAACTCCTGCATCATTTGGTTCCACGTTCGTTGTGAGAGTCAATGTGAAGTCCCTGATTGTCTTAGTGGTGACACTTGCTACGTCTATGTCGGCTTGTCGATGAATAGAGGAAACCCCTGGTTCTGGTGGTCATGTACATGGGTTGTTTCGTGGGTAGCATTGTGTCAACCTTCCACCAACAATAGAATATTACGTGGTGAGGGTACGTCAGTCAATGAAAAGTAATTTCTATGTGGTCTTCTATTTTGAGAAGTTCTTCATTAATGCAAATTCTGAGCACTCACAGGAAGAACCAGATTACTGGGCCTTGTATGTTCTACAGTGCATGATGATGTGAGAAGTGTGAGGTTGTTCTCGCTGGTGTGCTTCATGTACACAGTCCGTATTAATTGTCCGTCCTGTTTGGGGGGACGAAAATCCGATAAACATAGTTAATCATCAGATTCCACAGCAAAATGAATTGGCTTTCTACTTACTAACACCCAAACTAAGGAACTTAGCATGGGACTAAAGTTTGCCACAGGCATATAAAAACAAAGTCATCTTATCGAGATAACCAGAAATTATTGGCTCTCGTATTCGCTGAATATTCACGGTGGCTTGCCAAGAAAAAGTAGCACCCACGCTTCCTGAGCTCTTAAAGATTTAGGAAAATACCCAAATATCAGAATATTTTCAGAAGACAAGGAAGCTGGAGTAATGATCACGGGAAGCAGCAACTGTGATAGCAAGATACAAGAACTACTCTCGGATACTAACATATCAACATAAATTGCTGACAGAAAGATGACATCACCGAGTTATTATGAGATTCGTAAATTTGGATTCACTAGGATACTTAGTGCTTTGGCACTCATTAGTCTGTAGGTTTAGAAAAGAATTTCCTGAGATTCAAACATAACATTTTCATAGATTATTTTTATCATTGAAATTGCAACTGAGGGTTGTTTGCATGTGAGTTGAATTCAAAAATAAAAATAAAAAATAAATTTTGAGTTTCAGAAACTGAATAACTTGGAACAGTGAAGTAGGTAGTCTTTGTGAAATAATTGTTCCAGTTATGACTGCTTCTGCAGAGGGCGTCTTCTCTGCTTTGAAACGAATTAAAAACTTACCCCAGGCCAAAAAAACATTACAATGGCATCCTTTCATTAAAAAGAAATTATTGAAAAATCTTTAGAGCAAGATAGAATTTTACAGCAAATTTACTGAGAATTTGTTCCAAAAATTTGGAATAATCCCTTTTAATTATGAATCAGTGACAACAAATATTTATTATTCATGTTTCACGGTTATTAAAAAGCTTTAACGTGTCATTCACTTACCTTTGTAATTTTTTCACGACACGCTACTGACAATAGGCGTTACTTAAGAAGCATAATAATCTACATTACACAGTACTGTGAGGAAGGTTGCGTTAATTATTAGAGTGTAGACGTTAATTTCGCAAATAATATTTCTTCAAGTGAGAATGCAGTCATACTAGTCCTGTGACCCAACCCTCAATTTCTTTAAAAAAAGAGAATTTGAAGAGAAAGGTATCGCCTGGGCAGCAGGCTGCTTCAGTCAAATACAGGCGACAGACACACGGAAGTATACCTCATATCTTGGAGGAAAAGTTATGTGTAGCAGCCGGAGAGGTCACAGGTGAGGCAGGGCCCACTAGAGAAGTAGGTCTTGCTAAACATTTGTTAGCATTAAATTTGGAGAAGATTTCCTGTACCAAGATTCCCTGATGTATAAATAACTCACATACAGGAGAGGGAAGCTTACGACGACGTTTCGATCCAACTTGGACCATTTACAAAGTCACAGTGTGACTTTGTAAATGATCCAAGTCGGACCGAAACGTCGTCAAAAGCTCCCCTCTCCTGTGTGCGGGTTATTTGTGTATTGTTCCAGTACGGTATTGTACCTTTTTATTATTTATACCTTGATGTTGCAGTATTAGACAAGTATATAATGTCTGGCCCTGTACCTCTGCTTCAGACTAAGGGACTGACCACCTTATATCAGCGTTGAAAGACTGATACCTTCAGTTATCTCTCTTCTTCTACTGTCTCCAGCGTTATATTTGCACAGTGTTAAGTCTGCTGTGCAGTGGAAACGTTTCGTCAGTAAAGATACGCAAATGTTGTACATATGTCTTATTCATCAACTTATCAGTATTGTTTACCACTAATATACGTATTACTAAATTTATTCCAGTACGTAATTTTCTCCACGGAAAATTATCAAGACATGGTGCAGTTGTCTGCGTTACTTTTTTTCTTGATTTTTTCATTGTAGAATGCATTTTAACTGCTTATGAGAATTTTATTTGAGATTTGATGTGTTTCAGAATTTTTTTCTTTATGAACCATATATACGTCCACAATGTACTCACTGTAACTGCAATATTTTTTTTCAGTGTTAGACCAGATTCAGTTCCATTTCCTGGCCCTTTTTAGTGTGTTGTTTTACAGTTCCTGGACGTTTTGATGGTGTTAATCAGTAGGTGGGACTACTTGAGAGTGTTATCCCAGAGCTCCTGGATCTCTTGAAGTTGCTTAGCTGCAACTTCTATGCCACTTAAGAACTTGGAAGTTCAACTACTATGCCTTTTGCGTATATTAAGGTGCAGGAGGCTGAGGTTTTGGGACACAGAGGATACTTTCCGGATCGCGCAACGACCAAAACAAATGTAATTAATATATTTAGATGGCGTTTTTGTAGCATAAATTCCTTACATCTAACATTGACCTTCAGAATAATCTTCCTAATAGAAACGTATCAGGTTATATCTTCAGGTTTATGTCCGTGGTGGGTACACACCAGGTCAGGTCTAGTGGATAATCTCCTTATTGGGTACATATTATATTAATTTATATTTACATGCTTTATTAACTTATATTTACATATAATTATTTAACAATAACGAAATTATATAGAAGGGTGGCTTACGTCTGGCTTAGCAAGGCATTCTTATTTTTTTCCTCCTAAAATTCAAATTTGTGACTATTGCTGAAGAGGTCACTATATTATTGTATACATGGAGAAGCCTCAAATTGGAGTGTCACACAGCACCTAGTGTGTCTGGCCCCTTTTGAGCCACATCGTTCGTGTATTCCTTCAGATGCTTTTGTGCTACTGTCCATAGGATGGATACGAAGTACACAATAGCCGCTTAGATGGCAAATCTAATAATCGTGTCTGCCTCGGAAGAAGAAACTGCTGCTCTGAGGATCTGCCTCTATTGGTTAGCAGTTCCTATGAAAGGGGGAGGGGGGGGGTTCAGCTGGTACATTGGTCCAGGTCCCGGATGTGAATCTCTAAAGGGGCCCCATACCCATGGACGTTTTAGTTTAATTTTTTCATTCGATTTTTTTGTTAATTTCAACTATTTTAATTTATTTAGAAAAGCAATTATGCAAAATTCACTTAGACTGGGGGCCCCAGCGTGCCCCCATGGGCCCCAAAGCACTCTTATTCCGCCTTGCAAAAATTTCTCTTGAAGGCCCTGTTGGTTAGTGACTCCTTCACCTCCTCTTGAGCTGAATGAATTACGTCCCATTATGAAAAGAATGAACAATATATTCTATAACCAAGAGTCCTGATGGGATCTCCAGCACCTTCATATCATTTGATTTTCATCGCTAAAATCTCTCATATGTAGAATAACTTTCGGTTTTGATTGTTTATGTTTCTATACTGAAAAATCGGAGGTCACTTTCTTTTACGCAAACATATATTTCGAACCTACGAAAAGGCTATCCAATTTATCGCCAAAATGAAATTCATAATTGTCATGAATAATTAACGCATAAAAAGTACAATCAGTGTGATCATTTTTCATTTGATAAGTTTTTTTTTTAATCCAGGTTTGATTGATTAAATTACAGCAGCCTTGGAGAGATGAATACTCTTTTCATTCCCGCTGAAAAGGCCATAAAATATCGCAAAGTGTTGGAGCGAGAGACAATATGCAGAATAAGCTTTTACTGTTGCAACGTTTCGCTCTATTGAAGACTATCAATTCATTAAGCCTCGAAAAAGTGTTACACAAAGCAAAACGTTGTTACAATCAAATTTTACTCAGCGTATGTCGTTTACTCCATGCAGTCTGCATCTCGCCCATGCATCCATGGCACAGTGATGCTGGGTCTTGATCCAAAAATGACTGTTAACAGTTTTTTAGCTGTCATATTCTTTCACGTTATTGTAAAATTACCAAAATGAGAACTAGTCCATAGTAAATAGAACAAAATCCCTCGCTCACAGTCTACGCTGATTTAGATGTTCATCATGTTGCCTGGATCGTCTCTCATCAAACAGATTCTCGCTGGAGCAGCTCTCAACTTTTCAAAAGCTGCAGGCTTGTCTCAGCTAATTAGTGAGCCAACACGTACATTTGGCAATATCCTGTATCTCTGTTTTACTGGTATAGGTCCACTAATTGCTGCATGTGTTGGCAGAGAGACGGCTTCAACGGGTCTTCCCTTTATATCTACTGATACCAGAGTTAGTTACTCGTGCAGAGGATAGAGTGTACGTTGAGAAATGTGGCTTGAAATTCGGTGACGCCTGGGATGCAGGGAATTCTCCTGATCTTCATTAGTCTTATGCTGATCGGTGTGGCATGATGTGAATATTTTTCTTTTACTGAATGAATCAGTAAGTCAGCGAAAGGTCTCGGTGATATTACCAAAAAGCTACAATGAGAATGTTATGGTATGTTTAAGAACATGGTCAATTTTTTTTCCATATATCTCATGACAAAAAAAAATACAAACCCTCCATTCCATTACCTCATGTTGCTTCTAAATAATAAGTTAATGCTTACCATCTGTGGGCATGCGCTTTATCAAGGATTTATCCTTAATTAAGCAGTATAATTCATGAATAATCTACATTTACAATAATTTCTTCTTGGAAATACCGTCTGTCTCTCTCAGTGAATTTTCTAAAGAGCTTCAAAAACTTCCGACTGTAGTGTATTGCTTATTGACGCACTGAGCAGACAATTATATATTTTGTCAGCAAACCTTTTAAAAAAATGTCAGCCTCGCGATTATTGAACAGGGGATTGATTATGCCTTTTACAGTTCGTGCCAAGAATGGCTCATTAGAGTTTAGCGCTAAACATGAAGTATTTTAATATATACATATACATACATATATATATATATATATATATATATATATATATATATATATATATATATATATATATATATATATATATAAAACAATCGCAGACACTCCACGGTGAGTGGAAATCTTTAGCTCAAGTACTTTCACACTTCTCAGTGCGTCATCAGGAACTGTGAAATGTTGCAAAGGCAACAACAGGAGAATTTGGGTAAGTTTTCAGACTCTGGTAGTGCAGTGGCACCAGCCAGTCTCTGTCTGAGGAAGACCCAGTAGAATCCCAACAACACACCGGTCCTCCCACACCCCCATATGGTGTCGGGTGGAGTAGACCTCACAGTTTGCAGATAGCATGAGGTAAAATAGCTAGAAGATAGTTAATAGCCAGCCCTAAGTTTCTAACCGTTGGGAACAGGTCATGTGACGTAAAACGTTACATTACAATAGTGGATAACTTAGATACCTTCATTTACAACCTTCTAACTGATGAAATTGAGGGAATAAATCCCTCATTTTGTCAACCGGTGTCGCAGAACATACCAGAATATTCAGGAAATACTTTCAGTAGTAAGGGAGAAAAAGTTAGAATATTAAAGTATTTTACAAAGTAGAAGTGATGCAAGGAGGGAGGAGTACATGGAGAGAAAAGAGAGGTTAGGACAGGGGTGAAGCAATGTAAAAAGAGAGCAAATGAGAGAGTGAGTGAGATGTTATCATGAAATTTTGTTTAAAATAAAAAGTTTTGGAGTGAGATTAATAAGTTGAGGAAGCTTAGGGAACAAATGGATTTGTTAGTTAAAAATAGGAGAGGAGAGTTATTAAATGGAGAGTTAGAGGTATCGGGAAGATGGAGGGAATATTTTGAGGAATTGTTAAATGCTGATGAAGATAGGGAAGCTGTGATTTCGTGTATAGGGCAAGGAGGAATAACATCTTATAGGAGTGAGGAAGAACCAGTTGTAAATGTGGGGGAAGTGCGTGAGGCAGTGGGTAGAATGAAAGGGAGTAAGGCAGCTGGGATTGATGGGATAAAGGTAGAACTGTTAAAAGCAGGTGGGGATATAGTTTTGGAGTGGTTGGTGCTATTATTTAATAAATGTATGGAAAAGGGTAAGGTATCTAGGGACTGGCAGAGAGCGTGCTTAGTTCCTTTGTATAAAGGCAAAGGGGACAAAAGAAAGTGTAAAAATTATAGGGAAATAAGTCTGTTGAGTGTACCTGGTAAAGTGTATGGAAGAGTTATTATTGAAAGAATTAAAAGTAAGATGGAGAGCAGGACAGCAGGTGAACAAGGAGGCTTTAGTAAGGGAAGGGGGTGTGTAGACCAAGTGTTTGCAGTGAAACATATAGGTGAACAGTATTTATATAAGGGTAAAGAGGTTTTTGTGGCATTTATGGATTTGGAAAAGGCATATGAGAGGGTGGATAGGGGGGCAATGTGATCTGATTTATAAAATCAGATCAGATTTCCCACTTTTTACTTTTCTTTCAGCATGTCATCTGCCTGGAGCTCAATAATTTCCATTTGAAACAGACTTGGGAGTGTTTCAACAGGGCAGTCAAATGGATCAGTTTATCCATCAAGACGAGGCTCTATTATGTACAGTAAGCTCTCCAATAAGGATTAGAATTTTAGATTTTGTCACATAAGTGGCTAGTTTATTGTGCATCCCATATCCATCCTGTGGACAATAACGCAAGAGCATATGGATACACAAAAGGCCTAAGAACTAGGCCCCACAAGGGTTAACAGGAGTAAATCTGGATTTATATCTACAGTTCACTTATCTGTTGCAAGCAAATTTAGGAAATTTGCTTAATATATCGGGTATCTTATTTTCATTAATTAGATATCTTGATATGTCACATACGTTACTATACTGTCAGTCTCTATACTCCCATAAAGCTCCTCCATATACAGCAGTTTTTCGTAAATGAGATTGAAAAAGAGGAATGAAAATCAAATATCAAGTTCTTTGAATGCCTTTCCACGCGCTGTCCAGTTTTGAATATGCCCTAGCAGTCTTATTTACAATAAAACTACAATACGTAGAGGAACTTTAGAAGAGAGCTGACTCGTTTAGGTGAAACGATGTTCTAATATAGGTCTCCTTTTGTTATGTGTCTTTTAACCACTTGTTGGTGACGCCAGACCTCATCCAAGAGCAAGAAAGACTCACATCGGCCTCACACTGGACGAACTTTCACCATGCTGTCAACTGAGTTAGTTTTTATATTTGAAAGTTTTCAGACAACACTGTTGGGGTGCAAAAGACTCGCTGGCTATCACAATAAACCTCGAGTAGTATCATCCCAGCTCTCAACACTTTTAAGTGATATCCTGAGTGCTCATCTAGGTATTACCGATCCTCCAGTGATGTTCTGAGTGCCTTCCTAGGTGTTATCGATAATAAAGAGTTATCCCAGAGCCTTCCAAGGCCGTATCGATCCTCAAGTGATATCCTGAGAGTCTTCTTATGTGTTATATCCTGTCTTCTAAGATGCCTTGTAGATTGAATCATCTGTTATCATGAAGAAATTGAAAACATCCGTAGTGCATTGTGAAGAATAGGAGAAGCTAGTACAAATTTTATGGGTAAACGAGTAGTTATCCGTGAAACTACTCGGGGATTTTGTCAGTCAGCAACCCCTACCATCCCGGGGGAGAACTAGCCAAGGAAAGTCAGTGGTGTCACTCTACCCATGACTCTCCTCCCGGAAAGTAGTTCTTGGGATTGATCATTGTACCTGCATTGGCTTAGGTTTAATCTGACAACCCGAATGTCTCTATGCCATAACCTATGTGTCCTCTGGTAACCTATATTTTTCTCAGCCCGTAAGATTGGAATCGGGTATCTCCAGTTTGCTGACCACAAGGGCCTGTCTGCATCATAAGGCTCTCTGTCTGTGTGAGTGTTTCTTGACCAGCTTCTTACCCAGTCGTATGCTTAAGTTGCGATATAGAGGTTCTGGCCAACTCTACTAGCCTTTACCTCACTTAGTTGGCACTAGGAAATTTGTATGAATATCTGTATTGACCAGGTCTCCTTTCCAATTGTACGACAACTACGATATGGTTATCCTAGTTAACTCTACTGTCCTCATCACCTCAGCAGTATAAGGAAATCTGACCGAAACATCTAAGTCTTCGTCAGTATCTTACAGATAATCGTCAGAACCTCCAAAATACCTGAAAGTTATCTGTTGTTAGTTTTTGGTCAGTGTTATTTTTTTTTTAATTTTGATTTAGGGAGCTTACTTAAATTCATATTTTTCTATTTATTATTATAATAAACTTTCATTTTTTCTCAAATTTTATATCCCCGTCTTTGATTATCAATTGAATTTATATCTAAATATTTTTCATAGAGGAAGGAAGACGAGATATCCACCTCATCCTTAGGTTATATTCCCCACATGGACTGCTACCCTATTTTGTATTATAATTACATTGTGAGACCTGTTAGAGGCGATGGTAGGGGTGAGGGGTCAAGAAGAGCTAGACAGAGGATTGGGGATGGTGGAGGGGTGAGGAGAGTGGAAAGGAAGAGTGTTGTGAAGGAAGGAGGGGAAGAGGAGGTAGGGTAATAAGATGAATAAGAGTTTAGACAATAACAAGGTTAAACCTGAGGGAGAGAGAAAGAAGGCACCTCACATATAATTGTATTGCATTGTACTTTATTGGTGGTCAGTACTGTACTTTATTGCACAGTATTGTATTGTACTTTATTGGTGGTCAGTACTGTACTTTATTGCACAGTATTGTATTGTACTTTACTGGAGAGTATAGCATAGTACGGTAATATATTTGTGATCAGTATAGCAATGCATTGCACTTTATTGGTGACCAGTACTGTATGGGATTTTATTATACAGAATTGCATTGCACTGTACTTTATTAGTGATCTGTATTGTATTGTACTTTATTGTACAGTACTGCATTATATTGTACTTAATTTGTGATCAGTAGCTTAACATTGAGAGGCGGAAGTTCGTAGCTACCTAGAAGAATTAAAAAATAAAAAGATATTTCGAAACTCTTTAGGCAGGGAGGATTACATTCTCATATTTATGAGGAGGAGCTGAACCCGTAAAGGATTACACAACGTCTGGGACGAAATGGAAGGCAATTAGGCTTGATCCAAAGAAGAGTGAAATATATCTAATTTCTTAGAGCTCTCCAAGAGCAACAAGGCTGGTAAGGCGGATGACAGCATCAAGAAGAACGTGGCAGCGACCTTTGAAAATAAGTCAATATCTAATGTACACGGAGGTGAAAAACTTGAGAGAGAGAGAAGGAAATAATTCGATGTTTGAGAGAACGAAAGACTAACATTCTAAATTGATGATGAAGAATGAGGATCATTTTGGTGGAAATGTCAAGTTTTGAGAGAGCGAATTTGGAGAAAGGACAGTTTAAGGAGGTAGCCTGTAAGGAAACCTGAACTGGAGATCAAAGGACATGTGTAACTAATGTGTAAAATGTTACGTTAGTTGCACATGTGTCCTTTTACCTAACATATTGTGGGTAATTCTACCATTACAAGAATTGGAGAGAGACAGAGAGACCTACCGATCATTTCAGCAGAGCCTTCAACACAGGCCTTATTGTTGTGTACAAAGCCAATATTGTCGAAGTACCACACTCAGAGGACAACGAGAAATAGGATTCTACACAATAAGACGGGCAGTAAACAGCAACTACACTCTGGCCGTACCCTTCTCTAGAACATGACTTCATCTGAGATTATTTATTCTGGGATGACTAGAGTCTGGAACATAACGACATCAACCATATAGTCAGCTGACTAAATGAAATCACTGACCCACTGATGGCTCCAACTTCATCCTGTTCCCTATCTGTATATCTCTTAATAATAAAAAGGTTTTCAAATGAGCTGTTGCAGGTAATAGCTCCTAGCTTATATATATAGTAAGGAACCCTAAACCTAACCTTGCTAAAACCTGTTTAAAGAGAGAGAATGGGACATAGAAAGTGAGAGAATGTGTGTGTGTGTAAGGCTGGCACGGGTGGTCGCCCAGAGAGTCAAAGAGAGAAAGAGAGAGAGAGAGAGAGAGAGAGAGAGAGAGAGAGAGAGAGAGAGAGAGAGAGAGAGGAACAGAGAGAGAATATACTCACCTATTTGCGGTTGCAGGGGTCGATTCACAGCTCCTGGCCCCGCCTCTTCACTGGTCACTACTAGGTCACTCTTCCTGCTCCATGAGGTTTATCATACCTCTTCTTAAAGCTATGTGGGTCCTGCCTCCACAACTCTGTGTTTGAAGAAACAATTCATAACATCCCTGTGATTCATCTGAGTGTTCAACTTCCAGCTGTGACCCCCTTGTTGCTGTGTCCCATCTCTGGAACATCCTGTCTCTGTCCACCTTGTCAATTTCTCTCAGTATTTTAATTGTCATTATCATATCCCCCTATCTCTCCTGTCCTCCAGTGTCGTCAGCTCGATTTCCCTTAACTTCTCCTCTGTTACTATCATCATATTATTGCCTTGGCCTCCTTCTGTTCTGTGGTGGGTTATACATCACTGCAATTACCACCTTGGGACCTCCAGACTGAAGTGTTCCTATTATGTAGAGTCTTGCTTCTTCTCTGTCTCTCCATCTTATCAAAATCCCATTGGTTTTTGATCTGATATCCCGTTATGTGTGTGTGTGTGTGTGTGTGTGTGTGTGTGTGTGTGTAAGGCTGGCACGGGTGGTCGCCCAGAGAGTCAGATATGCAATACTTGTAATAAGTTCACTTCTTTCCACCAGAGTTTTCAAGGCTCTTGCTCCTCCTCGACGATGAAGAAGAAAAACACCTCAGACTGGAAAGGCAAAGTTGGCTCTCGCGTTCATGTTTTTTCACCTGAGATAAAAAAACAAGAAGTGTCTAGTGGAACCTTTGATCCCGGAGAGTTTCTCTAAGGAGGCGACAAAAAAGACATTTTTGTTTTGTCGAAAACATTTGCCTTTTAATCCATTCCATTCTTGTACATGTGTACGGTACGTGGGAAAGACAGATAGAAGAGAATTGGAAGTATATTCTTTATGCTGAGAAGTATCTATTTCCATCTAGCTATTCAGGGAAGCATAGTAAAGCAGAAGGCTCTCTATAATCGACTAACACTAAAACTGAATTACTGAACAGAGGAAGAAAAATTAAAATGCCATTGCAAATTTGTAAATGTTACTCTAATGTCAACGAAAAGAAACGATTATTATGATGTCTTTGTAAAGCTCTACACCCATATGAGTCATTCAGCGCAAGGCACCGTAGTGGAGGCTCAATCCTCAATCCGCTAAACGCGAGACAGAAACCTTACTGTCTCATTAAGGTAAGACACGACATACACAAATCCATCATATTATCAGTTTGACCTGGATATTATGGAAGTTGACGTAACTAAGCATTATGGACAGTATAGTTCAATTAATGAAAAAAAAAAACAGTTTATTAACAGAAAAGTCATTTTACAATATGAGATCCAACAAAAGATTTTTTAAAATTATTTTAATACAACAACAAAAAGTTTGATTCAAAAGTTATAGTATATATAGTATGCATGGAGTATTAGAAAACCTACGAAGGGGCTAACAAAAGTATAAACAGAGGTGTGTACTGTACGTCTCACAGTGTTTATATTCTGAGAGTTTATTTTAATCCCTATTTTAGTGATAAAACTGTTATTGAGTTTTACTGAATAGGATACATGTAGTTTTAATGTCTCTCTTTTATTCGACAGGCCTAAAACCCAGTTGATAAACCAACCATTAAGTAAAATAAAGTCGCCTGGCACGAGGCAAAACTTCAGGTATGCATCACTGAATGCCTCGTCGATAAGAAGCAACGAGCAGTTTTAAATGAAGAAGTATCTGAATAGCTGAAAGTTACAAGCGGAGGTTTCTCATTTACATAAATGATCCTCAAAAAGGTTTAATAAAAAATGGTAAAGTTCCCTGTTAACACAAAAAAATAATGCACTGCGTCTCCCTTCGACTAGACATGCATTCAGAGACGAACCGGTATAGCCGGGCGCCAGTGACCAAACTAAACAGAGGAATGTAAGGAAATGTAATATAATGCTCTTTGTTTACGGATATACTACACAAAGTTTCAACAATTATTCGAGACCCTCATATGCGATGTCCTCGATGTCCTCAGAGGGTCCTTCGAGACCCTCTGCTAGAGGGTCTCGAAGGAAAGAGGAAAGAGGAAAAACCTAGGAGAGGTCAGCATCAATGACCAAATTACACAAAGGAATGTGTAGCACCAGCAACGAATCTAGCACTAGGTGAAGAAACAGCAACAAAGCTAACACACTGTGTAGCACCAGCAACCAAGCATAACACGAAGCTAGGTTTCACTGCCAAACATTGCACGTACAAAGCACAAGAAAAAGCGCCTCAATTCTGCAAGGGTCTTGGCAGACCACGAACTGAAAATCCTGTGCAAATATTGGTGCCTTAATTCCATGGAAAAAAAAAAAGACAGACTGAAGAGGATGCAGAACAGAGCGACGAAAAGGGCACTTTCTTATAGACAACTACAAATGAACAGCTGCTCAAGAAATAAACACAAAAATGGACACATGAAGATATGAACTGTTAATAAGACTACATTCCAACACGAATTTTAACACAAAAAGTAGAATGATCGCAGCAGCAACAAGTAGTATTAGTTGTATCAGTAGTACTGTTGAAGCAATATCAAGGCACCAGAGACAGAAATAGTAATTTATAATAGTATCAGTAGTAACAGGAGTAGTTGTGGTGGGTGTTGGTGACGGCGGCGGCGGCAGTGACAGGAACAGCGGCAGCAGCAGCGGCAGCAGCAGCGGCAGCAGCAGCTACTATTACTTTAAAAATTAATAATTTAAAAATATTTTAAAAATTACTAATTACAGCAGCAGCTGCTACCAATACCACCACAACTACTTCTATTACTACTATTATTATTTAAAAAATTACTACTACTGTTTCTGGTGCTTTGGTATTGCTGCTACAGTACTACTGATACTTCTACTACTACTACTACAACTACTATTGCTTTGCTGCTTTCCTGTTACTGCTACGATCATTACTACTTTTTTGTGTTAAAATACGTGTTCGAATACACTCTTATTAACCTTTCATATTTTCATGTGTCCATTTTTGTGTTTATTTTTTGAGCAGCTCTTCATTTGTAGTTGTCTATAAGAAAGTGCTCTGTTCTGCACCCTCTTCAGTCTGTCTTGCTTTTTTCCATGGAATTAAGGCACCAATATTTGCACAGGATTTTCAGTTCGTGGTCTGCCAAGACCCTTGCAGAATGGAGGAGTTTTTTCTTGTGTTTTGTACGTGCAATGTTTGGCAGTGAAACCTAGCTTCGTGTTATGCTTGGTTGCTGGTGCTACACAGTGTGTTAGCTTTGTTGTTGGTGATTCACGTTAGCTTTGTTGCTGGTGCTACATGTTGTGTTAGCTTCGTTGCTGGTCTTACACCTTGTGCTAGCTTCGTTGCTGGTCTTACACCTTGTGCTAGCTTCGTTGCTGGTCTTACACCTTGTGCTAGCTTCGTTGCTGGTCTTACACCTTGTGCTAGCTTCGTTGCTGGTCTTACACCTTGTGCTAGCTTCGTTGCTGGTCTTACACCTTGTGCTAGCTTCGTTGCTGGTCTTACACCTTGTGCTAGCTTCGTTGCTGGTCTTACACCTTGTGCTAGCTTCGTTGCTGGTGCTACACATTCCTCTGTTTAGTTTGGTCACTGGCGCCCGGCTATACCGGTTCGTCTCTGAATGCATGTCCAGTCGAAGGGAGACGCAGTGCATTTGCTTTTTGTGTTAACATGGAACTTTTTGAGGATCATTTATTTAAATGAGAAACCCCCGCTTGTAACTTTCAGCTATTCAGATACTTCTTCATTTAAAACTACTCGTAGCTTCCAATCGACGAGGCATTCGATGCATACCCGACGTTTTGCCCAGTACCAGGCGACCTTATTTTACTTAATGGTTGGTTCATCAACTAGGTTTAAAGCCTGTCGACTGCAAGAGGGGCATTAAAATTACATATAACCTATTCAATAAAACTCAATAACAGTTTTATCCTAAAATGGGGATTAAAGTAAACTCTCAGAATATAAACACTGAGATATGTAGAGTACACACCTCTGTGTTTATACTTTTGTTTCCCCTCCATAGGCTTTCTAACATTCCATGCATACTATATATGCTATAACTTTTGAATCTAAATTTTTTTAATGTAATAACATAATTTAAAAAATTCTTTGTGTTGGATCTCATATTGTAAAATAACTTTTCTCTTAATAAACTGCTTTTTTTTAATTAATTGAACTATACTGTCCATAATGCTTATTTACGTCAACTTCCATAATATCCAGGTCAAACTGATAATATGATGGATTTTTTTATGTCGTGTCTTACGTTGATGAGACAGTAAGGTTTCTGTCTCGCATTTAGCGGATTGAGGATTGAGCCTCCACTACGGTGCCTTGAGCTTAATGATCCATATGGGTGTAGAGCTTTACAAAGACATCATAATAATCGTCTCCTTTCGTTAACATTTGAGTAACATTTGCTAGTTTGCAATAGCATGTTAATTTTTCTTCCTCTGTTCAGTAATTCAATATTAGTGTTAGTCGATTATAGAGAGCCTTCTGCTTTACTATGCTTCCCTGAATAGCTTGATAATACACTGTCTTTAATCTAGATGGAAATAGATACTTCTCAGCATAAAGAATATACTTCCAATTCTCTTCTATCTGTCTTTCCCATGTACCGTACACATGTACAAGAATGGAATGGATTAAAAGGCAAATGTTTTCGACAAAACAAAAATGTCTTTTTTGTCGCCTCCTTAGAGAAACTCTCCGGGATCAAAGGTTCCACTAGACACTTCTTGTTTTTTTATCTCAGGTGAAAAAACATGAACGCGAGAGCCAACTTTGCCTTTCCAGTCTGAGGTGTTTTTCTTCTTCATCGTCGAGGAGGAGCAAGAGCCTTGAAAACTCTGGTGGAAAGAAGTGAACTTATTACAAGTATTGCATATCTGACTCTCTGGACGACCACCCGTGCCAGCCTTACACACACACACACACACACACACACACACACATACACACACACACTTTCTCTCACTCTATGTCCCTCTCTCTCTCTGTTTACACAGGATTTAACAAGGTTAGGTTTAGGGTCCCTAACTTTATATATAAGCTAGAAGCTGTTACCTACTACAGCTCATTTGAAAGTCTTTTTATTGTTAAGAGATATACAGATAGGGTACAGGATGAAGTTAGAGCCATCAGTGGGTCAGTGATTTCATTTAGTCAACTGACTATATGGTTGATGTCGTTATGTTCCAGACTCTAGTCATCCCAGAATAAATAATCTCAGATGAAGTCATGTTCTGGAGAAGGGTACGGCCAGAGTGTAGCTGCTGTTTACTGCCCGTCTTATTGTGTAAAATCATATTTCTCGCTGTCCTCTGAGTGTGGTACTTGGATAATATTGGCTTTGTACACAACAATAAGGCCTGTGTTGAAGGCTCTGCTGAAATGATCGGTAGGTCTCTCTGTCTCTCTACAATTCTTGTAATGGTAGAATTACCCACAATATGTTAGGTAAAAGGACACATGTGCAACTAACGTAACATTTTACACATTAGTTACACATATGTCCGTTGATCTCCAGTTCAGGTTTCCTTACAGGCTACCTCCTTAAACTGTCCTTTCTCCAAAGTCGCTCTCTCAAAACTTGACATTTCCACCAAAATAATCCTCATTCTTCATCATCAATTTAGAATATTAGTCTTTCGTTCTCTCAAACGTCGAATTATTTCCTTCTCTCTCTCTCAGGTTTTTCACCTCCGTGTACATTACACATTGACTTATTTTCAAAGGTCGCTGCCACGTTCTTCTTGATACTGTCATCCGCCTTACCAGCCTTGTTGCTCTTGGAGAACTCTTGCTCTAAGAATTTAGATATATTTCACTCTTCTTTGGATCAAACCTAATTGCCTTCCATTTCGTCCCAGGCGCCGCTGTGTAATCCTTTACGGGTTCAGCTCCTCCTCATAAATATGAGAATGTAATCCTCCCTGCCTAAGGCGTTTCGAAATATTTTTTTTTCTTGGTAGCTACGAACTCCCGCCTCTTAATGTTCAGCTAGTGATCACCAATTAAGTACATTATAATGCAGTACTGTACAATAAAGTACCATACAATACAGATCACCAATAAAGTACAGCACAATACAATACTGTACAGTACAATGCAATACTGTACAATAAATTCCAATACAGTACTGGTCACCAATAAAGTGCAACGCAATGCAATACTGATCACAAATATAGTATCGTACTATGCTATACTGTACAGTAAAGTACAATACAATACTGTGCAATAAAGTACAGTACTGACCACCAATAAAGTACAATACAATACAATTAAAAGTGAGGTGCCTTCTTTCTCTTTCCCTCAGCTTAAACCTTGTTCTTGTCTGAATTTTTATTCATCTTATTACCCTACCCCCTGTTCCCCTCGTTCCTTCACAACACTCATCCTTTCCACTCTCCCCACCCCTCCACCATCCCCAATCCTCTGTCTAGCCCTTCTTGACCTCACCCCTACCATCTCCTCTAACAGATCTCACAATGTAATTATAATACAATATAGGGCAGCAGTCCATGTGGGGGAATAGAACCTAAGGATGAGGGGGATATCTCGTGTTCGTTCCTCTATGAAAAATATTTAGATATAAATTCAATTGATAATCAAAGACGGGAATATAAAATTAGAGAAAAAATGAAAGTTTATTATAATAATAAATAGAAAAATATGAATTTAAGTAAGCTGACTAAATCAAAATTAAAAAAAAAATAACACTGACCAAAAACTAACAACAGATAACTTTCAGGTATTTTGGAGGTTCTGACGATTATCGGTGGCCCGGTGGCCTGGTGGCTTGAGTTCTCGCTTCACACACGGAGGGCCCGGGTTCGATTCCCGGTGGGTGGAAACATTTCGACGTGTTTCCTTACACCTGTTGTCATGTTCACCTAGCAGCAAATAGGTACCTGGGTTGTTAGTCGACTGGTGTGGGTCGCATCCTGTGGGACAAGATTAAGGACCCCAATGGAAATAAGACAGACAGTCCTCGATGACGCACTGACTTTCTTGGGTTATCCTGGGTGGCTAACCCTCCGGGGTTAAAAATCCGAAGAAATCTTATCTTATCTTATCTTATCTGTAAGATACTGACGAAGACTTAGATGTTTCGGTCAGATTTCCTTATACTGCTGAGGTAATGAGGACATTAGAGTTACCTTGGATAACCATATCGTAGAAGTCGTACAATTGGAAAGGAGACCTGGTCAATACAGATATTCATACAAATTTCCTAGTGCCAACTAAGTGAGGTAAAGGCTAGTAGAGTTGGCCAGAACATCTAAACCGCAACTCAAGCATACGACTGGGTAAGAAGCTGCTCAAGAAACACTCACACAGACAGAGAGCCTTATGATGCAGACGGACCCTCGTGGTCAACAAATTGGAGAGATCTGATTCCAACAGTGTTGGTTCTTGTAGTAGAGGTGGTAGTAGTGCTAAATGTAAATTCCACATTCGATATTGCTATGAAATTTTCTCTTACATAATTTATCTACACCCACTTCACAAACAAGCAGTGTAGCTAACCTCCTCTGTGTAGACAAGTGTAGTTGTAGTGAAAAGGTACTTTGGTTTTCGTTACCTGATCTCTGTCCCTGGTCTGTCTGTTTTTATCTTATTCTCTCTCTCTCTCTCTCTCTCTCTCTCTCTCTCTCTCTCTCTCTCTCTCTCTCTCTCTCTCTCTCTCTCTCTCTCTCTCGAGGACGTGTTTGTCAGGTGGAGATGAGAGGAGGCAGGTGGGCTCGTGAGGGTCGTTCAGTGAGACAGTAGCCACAATACGAGACACTGGGTCGTGTCTCCGGAATGCCAACCAACCACCATGTCATCTCCTGAGGGATGCTGAGTGGCCAAGAGGAAAGTCGGGGGATGTGAGGCGGAGGAAATAGGTAAAAATATCTCTGTTGATGTGGATTTTAGCCTCCCCAGCAATTATGTAACCACTGGTTAGCGAACCGATGCTGGGAATTGGTAATTAAGTTTTTTGTGCCCCTTTAAAACAAGGAATAGATCACTCTGTTAAGGCATGTCGGTGGCAAAAAAAAAAAATGGAAAAAGTTAGTGTGGGATTAGAATACAAAGTATTGTGAGTGAAAGTAGAATAGAGGTGGACAAGAGATTAGGTATGGGATGACTAAGGGTGAGGTGACTGAAGAGGTGACAGGTGATTATACAGAAGTGGGTTGAGGGGGGATTGTGAAAGGTGGGGATTGTAAGAGTTGGATGATGGCTTGATTGTAGTAGTTGATGAGGGAAGCTTCAGAGGCGGATGGAGCGAAGAGGGGGAAGGACTTTTATTGATGAGAGAGTGAGGGAAGGGTGGAGGCAGAAGTGATTGACGCTGAAGGGGAGGCATGAAGCAGGAAGCCTCGCAGGGGAAAATAAAACTACGTAGGCATAAAATATATATGAAAGACGGAAAATACTAGGCTTTCACGAGAGGGAGTATGAGAATGCTATTCCTGCATACTCATTATAAATAAGTTCAGCCCGAGAAAATTACTGAGGTTAGCAATTCAAATTTTACTGCATTTTTTTTGATAATGTGTTTGTGAAATTTGTTTATTTTCATAATGAACGGGCGCTAACTTCTATGTGTATGTGAATACATATGTGATTTAATAAATAGCAGAATTTGTCATTGTTCATTACTTTAGCAAAGGGGAAATCTCATAATGCAGTTTTTTATGTATAACATAATATAATGAAGCCCCTATATGCTCATCTAAACAAGGAAAACACTAAGATTTGTATATCCTTCACTGTATATATAGAGAATATACGTATATTTATATTATTGCGTTTTATCAAGGCTTCTTCAGCATGAATGAGCAGAGATTTAACTTCTGTTTTTGTTGTATGTTTATAACTGAGCATGGTACACGATACCGCCATGCTAATGAATGCAACTCCATTGATAACATCTGGCCCACCTGTTGGGCATGACCTGCTTCCACTAGTTCCTCAGCCCACCTGTGACGATACCTACAACTGATAAAACCATACTACCACATATTCTCTAAAAACGGTTATAATTATAGCCATAATTTTTAAAGGGGTGGACCGGAAAGCCAGCTGAAGGCCTCGGTCAGATGACCAAAAGCTTAAGCGGCAAGTCATCATATGACTAAGATCCGCGTCAGGAAACACTTGACCTGACGAAGCATACGAACCAACCATTGCCACTTATTTAATAGGCTCTATTATGAAGGTCTCAGTCCTCATGCCACTGTATTAAATTGAAAAAAATTATCTGTTGTGTAGGAGAAACGTCTCTCACATCAAGAGGCCTAGGTATTGTACATGCAATTATTCACTGATGTTGCATCCAATTACCTCTTCAAAAATAGTTTGCCCTCCAGAAAGATTCAAATTTAGAAACGAAACAGTTTGAGTCAACAATATATTTCTTTATATAAATATTAGAGCTTACACTACATAATGGTTTGCGTCTCGTGCGTGATGAAGCAGCACTTCTCTCATGGTCTGCCCTGGTGGGTTCGTACACATCCCTCATCAAATATTTGACTGTTGTTGCTTATAAATAATTTTTCTAAACGTACAGGGAAGCTTTTTTTTATAATCAATCAAAATACTTGGACAAGCCACTGAAAAGTCTACGAACAACATGTAGCCCAAAGTTATGTATTCTCTTTAGACTTGAGCAGGATTGGCCAGACCTTACTGAGACATTTTTCCAAAAACTTACTTATATATATATATATATATATATGTCGTGCCGATTAGGTAAAACTTGCGATTTTGGCTTAAATAGCAACGCTCACCTTGCCATATAAGACAAGTGAAAATTTGTGTATGCAATAATTTCGCCAAAATCATTCTGAACATAACGAAAAAAAATATATTTCATTGTGTTTGTTTATTATTAAATTAATGTTAACGTATCTAAAATATATTTAGTTGGGTTAGGCTAAATTAAATTGAGCTTCTTGTAATAGGGTTAGGTAGGTTTTCAAAGTTTCTCTTGGTACAAAATTATAAATTCTTACATTAACATAAATGAAAAAATATATATTTAAACGTATAAGAGAAAATTTTAGAAAGGACTTAATTTTAAATGAGTTCTTGCTAATTGACCAGTTTTACCTAATCGGCACGACATATATATATATATATATATATATATATATATATATATATATGTCGTGCCGATTAGGTAAAACTGGTCAATTAATTTAGCCTAACCCAACTAAGGCACTGCAATGGATCAGAGAATACCTGACGGGAAGACATGATGGTACGCATCGAGGTGTCAGAGTGAGCGCCTGTGAAGAGCGGGGTTCCCCAGGGGTCAGTCCTAGGAACGGAGCTGTTTCTGATATAAGTGAACGACGATGTGAAGTTAATGAGGAGAAATCAATCGGAGGAGAACCAGGCAAGACTACAAAAGGATCTGAGTAGGCTGCAGGTCTGGTCGAGAAATTGGCTCCTGGAGTTCAACCCCACCAAGTGCAAAGTCGTGAAGATTGGGGAAGGGCAAAGAAGATCACAGACGGAGTACAGTCTAGTGGGCTAGAGACTACAAACCTCACTCAAGGAAAAGGATCTTGGGGTGAAAATAATACCGAGCACATCTCCTGAGGCGAACATCAAACAAATAACTGCTGCAGCATATGGGCGCCCAGCAATCCTAAGGATAGCATTCCGACATCTCAGTAAAGATTCGTTCAGGACCCTGTACACCGTGTACGTCAGGTCCATATTGGAGTATGCAGCACCAGTTTGGAACCCACACCTATCCAAACACGTAAGGAAATTAGAGAAAATGCTAAGATTTGCAACGAGAATAGTCCTGGAGCTAAGGGACATGTCCTACGAAGAGAGGTTAAGGGAAATCGATCTGACGACACCAGAGGACAGGAGAGATATAGGGATGATATGATAACGACATATAAAATACTGAGAGGAATCAACAAGGTGGACAGGATGTTCCAGAGATGGGACACAGCAACAAGGGGTCACAATTCGAAGTTGAAGACTCAGATGAGTCTTCAACTTCCAACAGGGATGTTAGGAAGTATTTCTTCAGTCAAAGAGTTGTCAGAAAGTGGATGTAGTGGAGGCATGATCCATACATAGCTATAAGAAGAGGTATGATAAAGCTCATGGAGCAGGAAGAGTGACCTAGTAGCGACAGTGAAGAGGCGGGGCCAGGAGCTGTGACTCGACCCCTGCAACCACAACTAGGTGAGTAAACATATTCCCAATATATATATATATATATATATATATATATATATATATATATATATATATATATATATATATATATATATATATATACATGTATATATACAGGAAAGTTGAAAAAATCTTACACTAAGATTACAACATACAGGAAATATAGCATAAATAAACTGTGTATTACCTCTGTTTATTCATGTAAGAATTTTAACTACCAATTGATTTTCAGTATGCAGAGAAAGTTGTATCAAGCAAATCCATGATTGAACGAAATGTGATAGACTCGAGCTTTATGAAAAATAGTACTGATTGCAACATGAATATAAGTCCATGATTGTATAAATTAGATTAATATATAATGAATAGAATTCGTGAGGATTATAACCTGTGTTGACCAAATTCCCCTTTGCCTGACCTATTACAATTTTTCAGTGGTTATATTGAACATTCCTATATTGGTATTAGTATAGCAACATAGAAACATCGTAGATAACATCTAAATTAGCTTTAAAATTATGTTTGATAAAAATAAAAGCTGATGGTTGAGGCTCGATCTTCCTTCCACTTACAGTGAGAAAAAACTGTGCTGTTCAGTATACCTTTTTTCCGTTGATAAATTATCGCCAGTCTGTGGTTATGATACAATTTTGGCCTGAAAATCAATTGGGTAGTTGAAATTCTTACATGAATAAACAGAGGTAATACACAGTTTATTTACGCAATATTTCCTGTCCTGTACACACAACAAAGCGCCTAAGTCGATAAGAAATTGCCTCTCATTCCACTGCTGGGATATGTGAATGCCTTTGTTTATCATGAGCAAAGGGAATCATTCATTACTTTGCTAAAAAGGTTATAAGCCAGAGCAGCTGTGAGTTCCGGTCGTTTACACTACAAAGCGAGAGCCGGACGCTTGGTAAATATGACCCAAGGTGTGTTAATCGAGGAAAATTGATGAGAGAGAGAATTGAGTGAAGTAGGTGAGCTTATTGAAGGCGCTTAAATCATACAGGGAATTGGAGCAACTCTCCTTTCGTTGATCAAATATGTATAAAGAAGATATACATATAAAGCAAAGTTCTCTTTAGAAGATGTATCGCTCACCTGAAGTTTCTTCAATCCACAAGAGAGGATAAAATAAGAGAATTAAGAGTGGAAAGAAAATCAGGTGTTTTTATGTAAGGAGTAGCATGATGTGTCAGGTTACCTGACACATCATGACACATCATCCGCAAATATCATTATTATCATCATCATAACTAGGCTATTCTTAATTTTAATGTCATTCCTATCATTATTATCAACTATTATCCGCTAATATCATTATTATTATCATCATTATAATATTACCAACAACCTGATTCATTAAACCACTAAACTAGTGCCAATCACCATGTTGCAACCACCTATGTGTACCTTGTACCTCTGTACCACTGTACCACTGTACCAAGCAAACTTCAGTACCTAATAAGGAACGTCCTATATTATAATGTAATATTTTATTACACGTTAGAAAATTATCACCATTTTGACTTGGCAGGTTCTCCTGCTGTTACTTGACATTTAAAAAAAAATAACAAAATCTTACGTATAACATAAAACATTATTTTTATCTGAACATTAGCAGTGAACATTTCTCGTTGAACCTGGTTACACTATAATTATATTAAAATGTAAGAGGATTAAAGGACTAAACGATTATTGAAAATAACTCACGGTGACTTAATAAACTGATCTCATTAATGTGAACTTTCAAGCTTATATTACCTCTCCCTTATGTTCTGTACGTTTTTTTGTGTGCGTGCGTAGGTGTGCATAAAGAGAAATTTGATTTATATCCTCTTAAAATTTTTATAGTATCAACACATTTTCTCATAACTATTAAGTAGTGTACTTCATACTTTTGATAAAGATAGACGTTTGTTTATTTTTAACTTTCTACATTAAAGAAAATGTCAAACAAAACATAATTTTTAGTGATATAGTTTGAAGAGTGACCTAGTAGCGACAGTGAAGAGGCGGGGCCAGGAGCTGTGACTCGACCTCTGCAACCACAACTAGGTGAGTAAACATATTCCCAATATATATATATATATATATATATATATATATATATATATATATATATATATATATATATATATATAAAATAACCGTAAAATACTACCACAACAATATACTTTAATCTCAAGCTTGTTTTCCATGTCTAATATACTAGAGAGAATAAGAGACGACCATACACTTCGCTTTTCCTATAATAAGGCTAAAGCATCACCCAAAAAGGATGACTAGAGGAACGGCACCAAATTCAGGTCCCGAATGAGCTTTTGGTAAAAATTGTAAAATGCGCGCTGGCTGGTTCGCTATGGCCTGATAAAGGAGTTTACAACTGGCTACAAGCCTTGACTCATATCCTTATGGGCTTCAAACAGCTCAGGTTTATACCAGCGTAAAATCTTCTCGCGTGCAGGAAAATCCGGCAAGTCGTAATCTACAGCGTCTAGAGAAGGTCTGGAAGTTTTGACATTATACACCCGTATACCACTTTTTCATTAATTTATATTTATAATTTGTTGCTGATATATTATATACCAGCAACACACACACACATATATAATATATATATATATATATATATATATATATATATATATATATATATATATATATATATATATATATATATATATTATAGCATTGAAAATTGGGTTGAGCAAATATTCTATTAGTGGGACGGATTGTGAAGGACCTGCCTAGTATGGGCCAACAGGCCTGCTGCAGTGTTCCTCCTTTCTTATGTTCTTATGTTCTTATATATATATATATATATATATATATATATATATATATATATGTCGTGCCGATTAGGTAAAACTGGCCAATTAGCAAGAACTCATTTAAAATTAAGTTCTTTCTAAAATTTTCTCTTATACGTTTAAAGATTTATTTTTTCATTTATGTTAATGTAAGAATTTATAATTTTGTACCAAGAGAAACTTTGAAAACCTACTTAACTTATGTATATATATATATATATATATATATATATATATATATATATATATATATATATATATATATATAATAGTATATATATATATATATATATATATATATATATATATATATATATATATATATATATATATAAAATAGTATATATATAGTATATATATATATATAATATATATATATATATATATATATATATATATATATATATATATATATATAAAATAGTATATATATAGTATATATATATATATATATATATATATATATATATATATATAATAGTATATATATATATATATATATATATAATATATATACTATATATATAGTATATATATATATATTTATATATATATATATATATATATATATATATATATATATATATATATATATATATATATATATATATATATATATATATATATATATATATATATATATATATAGTTTCAGCTGATTTTAGGCTCTTTTAACAATTTGGTGTTTTTCAGGTCAGTACTGTGGTGAAAATTCAATTTGCGACATTCTAGTCTTTGGAAAAGGTTCCAGGATATAGTTCACTGCTATTCTTTTCAATCCAATTCCCTGCAGAGAGAAAAACATGACTGTAGAGTTCTCAAAAAATTTTATTCGACTGCGCATGTGTGTCTACTCCTGTACTTCGGCTGATGGTTTATTCTTTATATTTATTCTTGTTTTGAAAATGTCTCCTTCTAAATAAACAGGATAAATAACAAAAGAAAACTAATGTGATTTAATGCATCACATCCATATTGATATTTTGAATTAAATTATGATGGTCCGTAGACAGTACCGATCGAAGACATTGCTGATTTTTTTCGTTTGGATAACAGGCTTGTGCAGTCGAATACAAGTGAATATAAAACTGAAGAAACTCTGGGAAACAGAACATGTACAGTATGTCTTGCTTCTCAGGAAACATTTATTTCTCTATTTTCTTTACACTTCAGTACCTTTTCTCTCAATTTGCAGGGAGGTTATCTTAAATATGTTATCATAAATATGTAAATCTGAAATATGTTTCTTTATTCTTAAAATACATCTTTATTAATGAAAAAAATTATATATACTATATATATATATATATATATATATATATATTAAAGTACTGGTTACTCAGATACAGAATTTGCAGGTTCGAGTCCTGCTGTGGACGTAGATACAATGTAAATAATTTCGCGTGTTTGCGAATTGTTAACATATATATATATATATATATATATATATATATATATATATATATATATATATATATATATATATATATATATATATATATATATATATATATATATATTATATATATATATATATATATATATATATATATATATATATATATATATATATATATATATATATATATGTGTGTGTGTGTGTGTGTGTGGGAGAGAAAATGGCTTGTGAAACAGGCTGCCCAGTCTATGTGGCATTTGTGTGGCCGAGTGGTCTAGAGCGCTGCCTGGGAATCTTGTCCTGCTCAGTAGTAATATCGAGTCCTGCTGACTGCGATCTTTCTCTCTCTCTCTCTCTCTCTCTCTATATATATATATATATATATATATATATA
Organism: Cherax destructor; assembly: GCA_009830355.1. NCBI lineage: Eukaryota > Metazoa > Arthropoda > Malacostraca > Decapoda > Parastacidae > Cherax > Cherax destructor. Next base: position 79,143 of record WNWK01004702.1, read on the forward strand.
TATATATATATACATATATATAATGCTCGTCACGCATAATTTATGCAATCTTTAATATATGCAGCATTGTGCTGAGATACCTTGGATATATGATATTTTGAAATATTAGCAAATAATCTTGTATAAATATTGATAAGTCACTATTCAAAGAACATATTAAGAAACTTATGAAGCATTTGATTACATGAGGTAAATAACGGCAGCTTTTGTCTTCTGACGGTAAAAGACAACAACAGTTCATCATTTTTTTTTGTAGTCTCTCACCGCTGACATTTTATAAATTATTTTTTTTTCTCGTTGATATCCGCACCTTCTTGAGCAAGTGCAGTGCATTAGCGCAACACGACGCACCGAATTCTTTATACACTAGTTAGTGCGTAACGCTCATCGGCGCCTCTAAAATACACTGTTAATAACTAATCATGTTGACTTGCTGATTCCAATGGCATAAATAATATTGAAATGTTGAAGCGGTAAATACACCAAGCAGCCTCAGTAACTATTTAATATACACTGCAAAATTAGCTTATACTTTTTGTGCAATCACATCCTAGAGAATGTGTTGATCGTTTTAATTAGCAAATATTAGAGTATTACTGCCTCAGTAGATAATTATTTTTATTTTTTTTTATTAACACATCGGCCGATTCCCCCCAAGGCAGGGTGGCCCGAAAAAGAAAAACTTTCATCATCATTCACTCCATCACTGTCTTGCCAGAAGGGTGCTTTACACTACAGTTATAAAACTGCAACATTAACACCCTCCTTCAGAGTGCCGGCACTGTACTTCCCATCTCCAGAACTCAAGTCCGGCCTGCCGGTTTCCCTGAATCCCTTCATAAATGTTACTTTGCTCACACTCCAACAGCACGTCAAGTATTAAAACCATATGCCTCCATTCACTCCTATCAAATACGCTCACACATGCTTGCTGGAAGTCCAAGCCCTCGCACACAAAACTTCCTTTACCCCCTCCCTCCAACCTTTCCTAGGCCGACCCCTACCCCGCCTTCCCTCCACTACAGATTTATACACTCTCGAAGTCACTCTGTCTCGTTCCATTCTCTCTACATGTCCAAACCACCTCAACAACCCTCCTCAGCTCTCTGGACAATCGTTTTGGTAATCCCGCACCTCCTCCTAATTTCCAAACTCCGAATTCTCTGCATTATATTCACACCACACATTGACCTCAGACATGACATCTCCACTGCCTCCAGCCTTCTCCTCGTTGCAACATTCATCACCCATGCTTCACACCCATATAAGAGCGTTGGTATAACTATACTCTCATACATTCCCTCTTTACTTCCATGGACAAGGTTCTTTGTCTCCACAGACTCCAAAGTGCTCCACTCACCCTTTTCCCCTCATCAATTCTATGATTCACCTCATCCTTCATAGACCCATCCGCCGACATGTCCACTCCCAAATATCTGAATACATTCACCTCCTCCATACTCTCTCCCTCCAATCTGATATCCAATCTTTCGTCACCTATTCTTTTTGTTATCCTCATCACCTTACTCTTTCCTATATTCACTTTCAATTTTCTTCTTTTACACACCCTACCAAATTCATCCACCAACCTCTGCAGCTTCTCTTCAGAATCTCCCAAAAGCACAGTGTCATCAGCAAAAAGCAACTGTGACAACTCCCACTTTGTATTTGCTTCTTTATCTTTTAGCCCAACACCTCTTATCAGTAGATAATATTTTCTTTAATGAATTCAATAAGGAATGATGTATATAATAATTACATATAAAAATGTTGATTTCCGGTCATTTCTGCTCTGTGACAAAATATTTTTTTAAGGGATATTAATTGTTGCACTAGTCATGTGCGATAATAAATATGCATGAGAGGTGAAATATTTGCAGAAATTATATAATGAAAACATTTTATCTCAGTACAACACGTAAATTTGGCAACGTAATGTTTTTTGATCAAGTCACATATAATTGACAACAGTCGTAGTGATCAGTATGTCAAGTCATGACCTTCCAGTTCAAAGTGGGTTTCAATCAATCTTGATCAATTATTCGCTGGATGGTTTTGAGAGTTACGACAAGACACCCTTGCCTAAGAGCGCCAGATTGTTTTACATATCAGATGGCCAAAATGTGAAAAAAAGCATTAAAAAAGCCAGCGGAAAGCCTCAGTCAGATGACCAAAAGCTCCAGCAGCGGGTCATCATATGATTAATTTCAGCCTCCTCCTGTTTGAGGCGGGACAATGTGTCGTGGGGTCGAATCCTGGCCTGCCGCAGATTGGTAAATGATTCAAAACCACTTGTTTCGTGGTTTCATTGCTGTATAGACAGCTTGTGGAGGCGGGTATTCAAACAGGAGGAGGCTGAAATTAATCCTTTAGTATACAACTGCCACAAGTGTCCTCGCAACATGAAACACTCCTAGTATGCTAAGCTCATGTTGTTTGTAGGATCGATGGCTCAGTTGGTAAGGTGACATGTATGTGTATATATATATATATATATATATATATATATATATATATATATATATATATATATATATATATATATATATATATATATATATATATATATATATATTCGCTTGTCTTATATTGCCATATAAGACAAGCGAAAATTTGTGAATGCAATAATTTCGCAAAAATCATTCTGAACATAACGAAAAAAATATATTTCATTGTGTTTGTTTATTATTAAATTATTGTAAACGTATCTAAAATATATTTAGTTGGGTTAGGCTAAATTAAATTGCGCTTGTTATAATAAGGTTAGGTAAGTTTTCAAAGTTTCGCTTGGTACAAAATTATAGAAAGGGCATATATACATACATACTTCCTGAGATGCTCCCCAGCCTTCAGCAGTCCGAAACTCAAGGAATATGACTCTCTCCTCAAGACCATGCTAGAGAGTGTAGTGAATCTTTCCCTCGAAGATGGACAGTGGTTGCAAGCCTCACTTCCAGTCAGGCTTGGGGGGCTGGGAGTACGTAAATCCTCCCAGATTGCCCTACCAGCTTTCTTATCCTCTTCCATAGCATCAAATGAGCTAATAAAACAAATTCTTCCGGACAACCTCAGTGATTCAGCAGGAATACAGGACCCTAGCTACACCAGTGCCATCACTGAATGGGAGACTCTTGCTGCTCCAACACCAAAACCTATTAAAGAACTGGCCTACAAACAGTCAAGCTGGGACGGCCCCATCACTGAAAAGATACTTGCCAACATGCTTAGGGCTGTAACATCAGACAGGGAGACTCTCCGTCTCCTAGCTGTGAGTGCACTTCACTCTGGGAATTTCCTCTAAACAGTTCCCATTTCGGCCATGGGAACACGCCTCGACCCTAAGACCCTTCGTATTGCAGTGGCTCTGCGCCTTGCTGCCCCTATTCACACGGAATATACGTGTATTTGCAGCGATGCGCAAGACGACCAATATGGTCTACATGGTCTTAACTGTTCTAAATCCAAGGGCTGGCATGCAAGACACAATGACGTCAACGACATCATAAAGAGAACCCTTGCTACAGCTGGATGCCCAGCCGAGAGAGAGCCTCGATCACTAGCAGCCAACAATGCCCACAACCCAGCAAACCGCCCCGATGGGATCACCATCTATCCTTGGAAGAATGGCAAGCTCTTAGCATGGGACTATACCTGTGTGTCGACACTGGCTGACACCTACATCCATCACAGTGTTGGGCGACAGGGAGGAGCTGCTGACCACAGAGAGGAGTACAAGATCGGCAAGTACAGGGACATAAGCCAACAGTATCAATTTGTCCCAGTGGGATCAGAGACCTTTGGATCATGGGGAAAAAATGCAACACGTTTCCTTAAAGAACTGGGTTCCAGACTCATCGACACCACCAGGGACCCAAGGGCAGCCACTTTCATGTTCCAGCGCCTCAGCGTGGCCATCCAGAGGGAAAATGCATGCTGCATACTGGGCTCGCGTCCGGCTTCGGGGGAGCTGGAAGAGATTCATAATCTTTGATATATTGTACCAATGTATTCATGTTCATGTTTGTATTTTCTGTCAATATATTCTGTCTATTAATAAAGCACCCATTCAATATATATATAGGGAGTAGTAGGAGAAGAAAATATTCAAACAGCTCCAGTCTTCTCTGAGGATGAGGGTCCCCAGCAAGTTCTAGAGGTGGTACCTCCCTATATATATATATATATATATATATATATATATATATATATATATATATATATATATATATATATATATATATATATATATATATATATATATATATATGTCGTGCCGATTAGGTAAAACTGGGCAATTAGCAAGAACTCATCTAAAATTAAGTCCTTTCTAAAATTTTCTTATACGTTTAAAGATATATTTTTTTCATTTATGTTAATGTAAGAATTTATAATTTTGTACCAAGAGAAACTTTGAAAACCTACCTAACCTTATTACAACAAGCGCAATTTAATTTAGCCAAACCCAACTAAATATATTTTAGATACGTTAACATTAATTTAATAATAAACAAACACAATGAAATATATTTTTTTCGTTATGTTCAGAATGATTTTGGCGAAATTATTGCATACACAAATTTTCACTTGTCTTATATGGCAAGGTGAGCGTTGCTATTTAAGCCAAAATCGCAAGTTTTACCTAATCGGCACGACATATATATATATATATATATATATATATATATATATATATATATATATATATATATATATATATATATATATATATATATATATATGTCGTGCCGATTAGGTAAAACTGGTCAATTAGCAAGAACTTATCTAAAATTAAGTCCTTTCTAAAATTTTCTCTTATACGTTTAAAGATATATTTTTTTCATTTATGTTAATGTAAGAATTTATAATTTTGTACCAAGAGAAACTTTGAAAACCTACCTAACCTTATTACAACAAGCACAATTTAATTTAGCCTAACCCAACTAAATATATTTTAGATACGTTAACATTAATTTAATAATAAACAAACACAATGAAATATATTTTTTTCGTTAGGTTCAGAATGATTTTTGCGAAATTATTGCATACACAAAATTTCGTTTGTCTTATATGGCAAGAAGAGCGTTGCTATTTAAGCCAAAATCGCAAGTTTTACCTAATCGGCACGACATATATATATATATATATATATACATGTCAAGTAAGATTATAAATCTCTGCATCTCCTCTGGAGCTGGACGCGAGCCGAGAATGCCGGGCACACAGCTGAAGCGAGGCTCTTCTTCATATTGTTGACATCATTGTGTCTAGCATACCAACCGTTGGTTTTGGAACAGTTTAGACTATGACGACCATATTGTTCAGCTTATGTGTCATCGCAAATACTCCTGTATACCCTGTGAATTGGGGCAGCGAATCGGAGAGCTACTGCAGCGTGGAAGTTCTGCGGATCGAGACGTGTACCCAGGGGAACTGCTAGGAGGAAGTCCCCAGATTGACGTGTGCTCACAGCTTGGAAACTGGTAATGTTCTAGTGTCCTTATTGGACATCACAGCAGCAAGCATGTTGTTACGCGGCTGTCCTAGCTGGACTGTTTGTAGCCCAGCATTACATCGGATCTCAGTCAGTAAAGACTCTGTAGTCTCTCAGTCAGTAAAGACATTGAAGCAGCTTGGATCTTGTACCCCTTCTACACCAACCAGGTCGTCTAGAATAGTTTATTTTATTAGCTCATCCGATGCTATGGAGGAGGATAAGAAAGCTGGCAGGTCAGTTTGAGAAGCTTCACGTATTCCCAGTCCACCAAGCCTGACTGGAAATGAGGCTTGCATCCACTGTTCATCGTTGAAGGAGAGGTTCTGTACACTTTATAACATGGACTTTAGAAGGATGTCATATTCCTTGAATTAAGAAATGTCGAAGGCTGGGGAGTATCTTAAGAAGCAGGTGAGCTTTGGAGGGACAGGCATCTGGTGAAGAGGTAGAAGGCATCATGTGCATTAGTGTCACCAGTCAGGCCTTCCATCATCCCGAAGTCAAAGTTTTTTTTTTTTTAGAATCAGATCAATGGCAATGGACCCAAAGAACGCCAAGGAGAATATTGTTAAATGAGGTTTAAATATATGCCTGAATTCTCCCCAAAAACTTTTGTTTTAATGATATTCTCTAGGAGGCATTCCAAAGTGCCAACCAGGGTTCCATTATCCAAGAACCAGATGTTGATCTTGCTGAACAGCGTTCCTGTGACTTGATGACCCAACAGAAAAGGAGAACTACCTATTGCACAGATTCACATAAGTTGATTTAATATTTACCAAACAGGAGTTTAGAAATGCCAAAATAACACGATTGGATTAATAGATAGAGAAGTGAAATTTCTTCAAACTGAGCAGAGAACCGTATACCTTCTGACTAAGCAAAGCGCATTGTTAGAGTCCATGATTCACAGCTTTCTTGAATACCAAAACCGACCTGAATTGGTCGGTGGCCCCGTGGCATGGTGGCTAAAGCTCTGGCTTCACACGGCGAGGGTCTGGAATCCCAGCTCGGGTAGAAACACTGGGCGTGTTTCTTTACACCGGTTGTCTATGTTCACCCATCAGTAAAATGGGTACCTCGGAGTCAGTCGACTGGTGTGGGTCGCATCCTGGGACAAAAAATGACCTAATTTGCCCGAAATGCTGTGCATAACAAGCAGCTTTCTATACAGTAGTATTTCATTGATGTCAGCTAGGCCTGTATACCTTGTACATGTACTTGTAGTAAATAAAGATATTAGTATATTATTAAACAATGCGGCAGCCAACAGAGGATGAGCCTAACGGTCTGAAGGACACCACGAGTCAGGCACACATTGGCAAATCTGGAGAATAAAAATGGTCAATGAAATCAAATATAAAACTAGACAAAGCATATTTTAATCCCTTTGACAAAACTCTTTTTAAGTTCAAAGAGAATACAACAAGCTTCGTCTAATTTTAAATTCGATTTTATTGACTATTTTTTTTTAACATGTGGGATTTTTTCTAGAAGCTGATTCGTGAGTTCATTGCATGATATACATGCATATATATATATATATATATATATATATATATATATATATATATATATATATATATATATATATATGTAAGTGCGATTAGAACTGATTTTGGCTTAATAGCAACGTTCACCTTGCCATATAAGACAATTGAAAATTTGTGTATGCATAATTTCTGCCAAAATCATTCTGAGCCTAAAGAAAAAATATAGTTCATTGTGTTTGTTTATTATTAAATTATTGTTAACGTATCTAAAATATATAGTTGTTAGGCTAAATTAAATTGAGCTTGTTGTAATAAGGTTAGGTAGGTTCAAAGTTTTCTTGGTACAAAAATTATAAATTCTTACATTAACATAAATGAAAAATATATCTTTAAACGTATAAGAGAAAATTTTAGAAAGGACTTATTTAGATGAGTTCTTGCACTTGACCAGTTTTACCTAATCGGCACGACATATATATATATATATATATATATATATATATATATATATATATATATATATATATATATATATATATATATATATATATCGTGCCTAATAGGTAAAACTGGTCAATTAGCAAGAACTCATCTAAAATTAAGTCCTTTCTAAAATTTTCTTATACGTTTAAAGATATATTTTTTTTCATTTATGTTAATGTAAGAATTTATAATTTTGTACCAAGAGAAACTTTGAAAACCTACCTAACCTTATTACAACAAGCGCAATTTAATTTAGCCTAACCCAACTAAATATATTTTAGATATGTTAACATTAATTTAATAATAAACAAACACAATGAAATATATGTTTTTCGTTATGTTCAGAATGATTTTGGCGAAATTATTGCATACACAAATTTTCACTTGTCTTATATGGCAAGGTGAGCGTTGTTATTTAAGCCAAAATCGCAAGTTTTACCTAATCGGCACGACATATATATATATATATATATATATATATATATATATATATATATATATATATATATATATATATATATATATATATATATATATATATATATACAGTGGAACCCCGGAGTTCGGGGTCTAAAAGGACTAATCTAATTTACATTATCCCTTATGGGAACAAATTCATTCGGTAATGGTACTTGAGCAGCATTCTGGAACGAATTAATGACGAACTCCGCCCCTCCAGGGCGTCAAACACTCACCGGGCAAATGCCAACAACAGGACACCTGACGCCTCAAAAATCAGGGCTCAAATTAGCAGAAAAATAGAAGAGGGTAATACTATTGGAGCACTGAGACTTATAACCAGTGAGGATACCATCGCTCCTAAGGACTTCATTACAGCTGCTATGTCATTTCCATAGGGCTCAGCAGGAGGTTTCACCGGTTTAAGGCCACAACACTTAAAATAAATGCTCAGTCCAGGACTTGGTGAGGTTTCAGAGAGGTTGATGTCTGAACTCGCCAAATTTTCCAATGTGTGCCTGGCTGGCAGTGTCCCAGAGGCCATTAGACCCCTTTTCTTTGGTGCCTCACTGTGTGCCCTCCGGAAAAAGGATGGAGGAATCAGGCCCATTGCAGTGGGCAACACCCTTCGGCGCCTAGTCGCCACGGCTGCAGTACGAATGGTAAGTCAAGAGGCTGCCTCAATGTTGAAACCAACTCAGCTCGGTTTTGGTGTTCAACAAGGCTGTGAAGCAGCTGCCCATGCAGCACGAGTATACATCAACAGCATGTCCAATGAAAAAGCCTTGATCAAACTGGACTTTGCCAATGCTTTCAACTCAGTCAGAAGGGATGCTGCTCTCCAAGCAGTTTCTAGACACTTCCCTTCCCTCTATGCCTTCATAGAATCGTGTTATAGTGTGACTTCTAAACTATTGTTTGGGGATCATGAAATTGACTCGTGTGAGGGTGTGCCACCTTTCTATTCTGTCTGGTCATCAAGGAAGTCACAGAATCGTTCTCCAGTGAGCTCAATATCTGGTTCTTGGATGATGGCACCCTAGCTGGCACTACAGAATCCGAGAGGACATCAGAAAAATTCAAGACATGAGAGAGAGCCTGGGCCTATCTTTAAACCCCACAAAATGTGAAATAGTTTCTACCAATCGACAGATGATCCAGAACATTAGTGCTGTTTTACCAGGTTCACGAGCCATTGATCCAGCCAACAGCACTCTCCTCGGTACTCCTCTTGGGCCCAGTGCCATCGATATGGTCCTAGAAAAAAAAAATCTCAGACCTCAGGACGATGGAAGGTAGGATGAAAGACATCGATACACATGATGCCTTCTACCTACTCACCAGGTGCCTGTCAATCCCAAAACTTACCTACTTCATGAGATACTCCCCAGCCATGCTAGAGAGCGTATTGAATCTTTCCCTCGAAGATGGACAGTGGTTGCAAGCCTCACTTCCAGTCAGGCTTGGGGGGCTGGGAGTACGTAAATCCTCTCAGATAGCCCTACCAGCTTTCCTATCCTCTTCCATAGCATCAAATGAGTTAATAAAACAAATTCTTCCGGACAACCTCAGTGATTCAGCAGGAATACAAGACCCTAGGTACGCCAGTGCCATCACTGAATAGGAGACTCTTGCTGCTCCAGCACCAAAACCTAATGCCGAACTGGCCTACAAACAGTCAAGTTGGGATGGCCCAATCACTGAAAAGATGCTTGCCAACATGCTTAGGGCTGTAACATCAGACAGGGAGACTGACCGTCTCCTAGATGTGAGTGCACATCACTCTGTGGACTTCCTCCAAACAGTTCTCATTTCGGCAATGGGAACACGCCTCGACCCTAAGACCCTCCGCATTGCAGTGACTCTGCGCCTTGTTGCCCCAATTCACACGGAATATACGTGTATTTGCGGCGATGCGCAAGCCGACCAATATGGTCTACATGGTCTTAACTGTTCTAAAACCAAGGGCTAGCATGCAAGACACAATGAAATCAACGACATCATAAAGATAACCCTTGCTTCAGCTGGATGCCCAGCAGAGAGAGAGCCCCAATCACTAGCAGCCAACAATACCCACAACCCAGCAAACTGCCCCGACGGGATCACCATCTATCCTTGGAAGAATGGCAAGCTCTTAGCATGGGACTATACCTGTGTGTCAACACTAGCTGACACCTACATCCTTCACAGTGTCGGGCGACAGGGAGGAGCTGCTGACCACAGGGAGGAGTACAAGATCGGCAAGTACAGGGACATAAGCCAACAGTATCAATTTGTCCCAGTGGGATCAGAGACCTTGGGATCATGGGGAAAAAATGAAACACGTTTCCTTAAAGAACTGGGTTCCAGACTCATCGACACCACCAGGGACCCAAGGGTAGCAACTTTTATGTTCCAGCGCCTCAGCGTGGATATCCAGAGGGGAAATGCATGCTGCATACTGGGCTCTCGTCCGGCTTCGGAGGAACTGGAGGAGATTCATAATCTTTGATATATTGTATCATTGTATTCATGTTCATGTTTGTGTTTTCTGTCAATGTATTCTGTCTATTAATAAAGCACTCATATAATATATATAGGGGGTGGTAGAAGAAAATATTCAAACAGCTCCGGGGAGAACCTCGAGTTTTCCCTGAGGTACGTTTATTGTCTTCTCTGAGGATGAGGGTCCCCAGTAAAGTTCTAGAGGTGGTACGTTACATTTATTCGGCGCATGTACACACTCTCATATTAGGCTGCCTCCCCAACCAGCAAACCAAGTGCTAAGGGTTTGACTATAGCGGGCCCCATCGTCAGATCAGTACCTAGGTTCAACCAATCATAATGTGGGTTTGGTAATTGTGAAGGTGACGTGGTAGCCCTCACGCTTTCACCCTTGTCATATTCATTCTGCTGGTTGAAGCACGGTGGTGTCTCTGTGTTTTGGCTTCTATTGTTGCCTTGGCTTACCGTGGCGTGCACTTATATTACCTATTGATGAACATAGTGTATAAAGTGTACACACATCTGCTTTTACTTGGTGAAAGACAATACAATTCAAAGATTTTCAGCTGTGTTTATTTTAATCCAAGCTCCCTTTTACGACCAGGTTAACAGTCCTTGAGAACCTGATTTTGTAATAATATATATATGGGGAAGTGGAACAGAATTCTTCCTCCGTAAGCTATGCGTGTTGTAAGAGGCGACTAAAATGCCGAGAGCAAGGGGCTTATAACCCCTTCTCCTGTATATATTACTAAATTTAAAAGAAGAAACTTGAGTTTTTATTTTTGGGCCACCCTGCCTCGGTGGGATACGGCCGGTGTGTTAATAGAAAAGATATATATATATATATATATATATATATATATATATATATATATATATATATATATATATATATATATATATATATTAGTATATCATTACATATTAGAATGCCAGCTAGTTAGTTTGCTGGATTGTCACCTTTTCAGTATAAAATATTATCAAGCAGTCAGTGTACTAGCATGTCAGCCGGTCAGTATACTAAAGTTTATTATTTACTGAATCTATATTAGCAGGACTTAACCAAAGCAATTACTATATATACTGATGTTAATGATAAACTTCATGAGTAAATTAATAAGGTGGTATTGTTTTTCCCTTTTACCTTCCCTTCTCAGTTCTTTTCCTTGTTCCAAACTACTTGGTCAATAGTTGTTCTATTGAATATAGGTACCATCTCTGGAACTTGCTGGGGACCCTCATCCTCAGAGAAGACAATAAACGCACCTCAGGGAAAACTCGAGGTTCTCCCCGGAGCTGTTAGAATATTTTCTTCTCCTATTTATATATATATATATATATATGTGTGTGTGTGTGTGTGTGTGTGTGTGTGTTTGTGTGTGTATTTATTTCAAACTTTCACGATATATGACAAACAGTTCCCGTAGTCTAAAAGATAATATTATTTAAATAAATAATATTTTCCATTGTTAATAGCAAATATTAGACATTCGCCTCGAGGATCTTAGAAACGTTGCTTTCTAGCTCTCTGGACATGTGTGCACAAGTAGAGTGTGAACAGGTGTTAGAAGAAAGTTTTGACCATAATACTTCCATCGTCAGTCTCTCGCCAACATCACTCAGAGCCACACATAAGATAACTTCACTGAAAGTAATGCCTCCCAGTTTACAAGCAGCTGACAGCCTGAGGCATGGGTGAGAGGTGCTGGTGAGAGGTAGAAATGTGAGGCAGGGGTTAGAGGCAAGATCGAGAGGCAGAAGTGTGTGACAGGGGTGAAAGGTAGGAATGTGAGGCAGGGGTTAGAGGCAGGGTTGAGAGGCTGATATGATAGATATGGGTGAGAGACAGGGGTGAGAAGCAGAGGTGAGAAGTACTGATGAGATGCAGAACAGTGTGGCAGGGGTGAGAGACAGGAGAGTAATGCAGGGATGAGACGCAGGGGTGAGAGGCAAATGTAAAAGATAACGGTGAGAGTCAGGGATCAGAACAAGGGGTGTGTGACAGAGGTGAGAGACAGGGGTGTGTGACAAGGGTGAGAGGCATGAGTGAAGCAAGAATAAGAGGCACGGGTAAGAAGCAAAAATGAGAAGCAGGAGTGAGAGTCTTTCCATGGCTTCAACATTTCAGACCCTCAATTTTAATCTGCCTTTCATTGTTAAATCAAATGGTAGTGAGGATGCTCAGGCCGCTGTATTTCTGAATTTGTTAAGAAATCATCGGCTGATATATTGTATCCAATGTCTTTTTATCACTAAGTTGAAGAATTGTCAGAACAATTAGAGCATCATAGTAAAGGAGGCACTTCACTTGGTCATTGCAATAGAATATTTTTTGTGTTCCTGTTCACGTTGTTTTATTCTATTTCAGAATATTCAGATTCTAATCCAATAACATTTATATATAGCGTAAAAAAAATGTTGGGCTTTGCGTAAATAGAAGTTTAATATAACAATACATCACTCTTAGAGGAAACCTATAAATGCTATTAGACATGTTTTCCAGGTCATGTAATATGCAGCATCTTATATCAAGGAATATTTCACATGCGAAACACCAGGCAAAAAAAAATAAAATAAATTACGTAAAAATTATGTAGACTTCGTGGCTCCCAAATTCGTTAAACCAGGAAAGTAATCCAGTAACACATTTTCTGTAATATTGTTTTATGGTAAATGTAATAAAATATTGACGTTAGATGCTTTTTACAGATTTAAGTCTGGGTGCCTACCACCTTGTACGGGAATACCGATAATAAAGTATTTAAAGAACTCACCCTTACATTTACTCTTATTTTTAAATTCAGGAGGGTATAGGGATACACGGAACAGGAGAAGCAAAAAAAATATCCACTATCAATACCCAGATACTGACACACACCTTGGGAATCTGACACATAAATGTAAATACAAAATGTTAAACTAAAGCGCAAGTTACAGGGTTTCCACATCACAGAGTCTCAGCTTGCCTGGATGGTTAACAGTGTGCTATGACTGTATTCCATACTGTAACATGATACTGTAACATGAAAACTCGGCTACAGTAGTAAAAGCACATAGGTTTCTCCCAAGGTTCATGAAGCACACCATTGCATCTTTATTAAATGTTAGTACACAAACTGATTTTTTTTTTTGCATGTTTTTACTTGAATTAACTTCATAACTAGATAGGAAGCAAAAGACCTATTCTTATTAGCTAGTTACTACATTGTAGACCAGCTGCTCAATCTCTCATTCCTCATCAAGGATCGGTGGTCATTAATGTAATAAGTAGTCTATGTTTGGAGAGCCGACCTGGTTTAATTGTAAATATATACGTTTTTATTGAGCATTTAAAGATGTTATTTTCTCAGCAATAAATATACAAATGCTGTAATTCTGTAGATATATCTTTAATGGGAGAAGTATTAACCAGAGCTAATTTTATGCACTGTATGTTACAGGGAAAATTTTGCAATGTTGTTATCCTGGTGTATAAAGGATTATTAGAATTTAGACTTTTTGACCAACTCAAGGACATTATCTGCGTCTAGTGTGAGACGTGAGTGTCAGGGTGCGGGATGGGGGGAGGGGTAGGCTAGGGTGTTGCAATCAACACATCATCAGGAGCTTGCAAAATATGTTCCCCTGAACGAATTTGCTTGGTTTTCCTCCTCTTTTCTGCTGCATTGCAGGCTCCTGATGATTTGTCGATTGCAACATGAAAGGCCTAGATCTATCGTTCAAACAAAGTACACAGTACTTTCACCAATCAGCCAGATCCTCAGCCAGACCTGGCTGAGTGTCGAAAGTACTGTGTACTTTGTTACAGAGTGTGCAGGTTCGAATCCATCTGTGGACTGAGTGAGAAATATATATATATATATATATATATATATATATATATATATATATATATATATATATATATATATATATATATATATATGGATTTGGAAAAGGGGTATGATAGGGTAGATAGGGGGCAATGTGGCAGATGTTGCAGGTGTATGGAATAGGAGGAAGGTTACTGAAAGCAGTGAAGAGTTTTTATGAGGATAGTGAGGCTCAGGTTAGAGTGTGTAGGAGGAAGGGGACTATTTCCCAGTAAAAGTGGGCCTTAGACAAGGATGTGTGATGTCACCGTGGTTGTTCAATATATTTATAGATGGGGTTGTAAGAGAAGTGAATGCGAGGGTCTTGGCAAGAGGTGTTGGGCTAAAAGATAAAGAAGCAAATACAAAGTGGGAGTTGTCACAGTTGCTTTTTGCTGATGACACTGTGCTTTTGGGAGATTCTGAAGAGAAGTTGCAGAGGTTGGTGGATGAATTTGGTAGGGTGTGTAAAAGAAGAAAATTGAAAGTGAATATAGGAAAGAGTAAGGTGATGAGGATAACAAAAAGAATAGGTGACAAAAGATTGGATATCAGATTGGAGGGAGAGAGTATGGAGGAGGTGAATGTATTCAGATATTTGGGAGTGGACATGTCGACGGATGGGTCTATGAAGGATGAGGTGAATCATAGAATTGATGAGGGGAAAAGGGTGAGTGGAGCACTTCGGAGTCTGTGGAGACAAAGAACCTTGTCCATGGAAGTAAAGAGGGAATGTATGAGAGTATAGTTATACCAACGCTCTTATATGGGTGTGAAGCATGGGTGATGAATGTTGCAACAAGGAGAAGGCTGGAGGCAGTGGAGATGTCATGTCTGAGGTCAATGTGTGGTGTGAATATAATGCAGAGAATTCGGAGTTTGGAAATTAGGAGGAGGTGCGGATTACCAAAACGATTGTCCAGAGAGCTGAGGAGGGGTTGTTGAGGTGGTTTGGACATGTAGAGAGAATGGAACGAGACAGAGTAACTTCGAGAGTGTATAAATCTGTAGTGGAGGGAAGGCGGGGTAGGGGTCGGCCTAGGAAAGGTTGAGGGAGGGGTAAAGGAAGTTTTGTGTGCGAGGGCTTGGACTTCCAGCAAGCATGTGTGAGCGTATTTGATAGGAGTGAATGGAGGCATATGGTTTTTAATACTTGACGTGCTGTTGGAGTGTGAGCAAAGTAACATTTATGAAGGGATTCAGGAAACCGGCAGGCCGGACTTGAGTTCTGGAGATGGGAAGTACAGTGCCGGCACTCTGAAGGAGGGGTGTTAATGTTGCAGTTTTATAACTGTAGTGTAAAGCACCCTTCTGGCAAGACAGTGATGGAGTGAATGATGATGAAAGTTTTTCTTTTTCGGGCCACCCTGCCTTGGTGGGAATCGGCCAATGTGTTAATAAAAAAAAAAAAAATATATATATATATATATATATATATATATAGATAATCAGAGGAAGGGGCAATCCCTCATATTGTTCATATTTATAGTATTTATAATTAAAATCTATTCAAATATCCTATAAATGGAAATCAACACAAACATATTGGTAATCACCTTCTCTTTTGGAAGATCACGATAAACCCTCATCAGTGTGCTGATGTACTGAGCGATCTTTTAAGCACCTGGATGAACTGAAAGTGAATGAAAATCATGGGATTTGATGGCTGGCAGGATTGAGGGATTTAGGAGGAAAGGGAGGCATTTACCTCCTGTGTTGTGTTGGTAGCAGGACTACGTGTTAAATCCCCTGCATACTGCACCAGAACACACACATACAATTAACACTATTTGTTGACATGTTTCTTTGACACTATTAAAGAAACAGGTACGTAGCAAACGGTTACTACGTAGTTTCGATCCCTGTTGAGATTTATCAGGTGAACGACGGAACTGAAAAAATCTCTATACAGAGCGAAATATCTTTTCTTCGACTGTCTAATTTGCAAAAAAAAACATCAACTTTCCCGTCACTTTTATCAGTATACTGTGGTATTTATTAATAATACGACAGCACTATATTAAACCTTATCTAGCCTAGGCCCAGACTCATGGAACTCCGTGTTCATTAAGAATTGCAAGAAGCCCCTATCGCGTGCTTTTAACATCCTATGGAGAGGACGCATGGACACAGGGGTCGTCCCACAGCTGCTAAAAACAACAGACATAGCCCCACTCCACAAAGGGGGCAGTAAAGCAATAGCAAAGACCTACAGACCGATAGCGCTAACGTCCCATATCATAAAAATCTTTGAAAGAGTTCTAAGAAGCAAGATCGCCACCCATCTAGATACCCATCAGTTACACAACCCAGGGCAAAATAATGTGCAGATTGGGTTTTGTTCACTAATCTGCAGATTTCGTTGATCTGCTTCGTTAGTGTCTGCTGTACATGTTACCAATAAACTTAAGTTTCATTCCATGGAACATTACTAATTATTCGCTGTTTGGAAAGAGTAGCTAATTAGACAAGGTCACGTCTTTAGTATAATATTAGTAACTTTTTAGTAAACCAGCCAAGGCAGAGATTCTTTATACCACAAAAAGTAGCTAATTAAAGACAGAGAGAAGGATGTTCTCACTATTGGTTCAAAATCTGGTTCCACTAGAACTTACATAAGTACAATATTCTGCCTACAAGTCTTCATTCTCTTATCCCTGCCTCTCACCCCTGTCTTTATCCCTGCCTCTCAACCCTGTCTTTATCCCTGCCTCTCACCCCTGTCTTTATCCCTATATTCCACCCTTGTCTCTATTCCATTGTATTTTTGAAGACTTTGCATTAGATGTTCGCAGTTGGCAATATGAAGAGTAACGGGTTGTTGATCTTGAGCCAATTCTTTGTGTTGCTTTGCCAAGTTCGAAGGCCCACTTCGTGTTCTGTCCTGTATCGTAATAATCTCCTTTACTTTTAAACTAATGACTGGTGCTAGTTCTCTTTTCATCACTTCCCATGTTCACGTCCAGAAAAAGACGCTTTTTACACCTGCCTATAACACAAGCCTTTCGCCTTTTCACCCTAACCTTTTCACTCCATTTACTTTAACCTCTCTTCCTCTCACTCCCATCCTCTTCTATAATTCCGCTTCTCACTGTTTGATGCCTTAAGACAACTTTACTTTAATGTTCTCCGACTCGTCTTTCGCTGAATTGTCTTGATTTGCTCAACTTGGCAAACTTAATGCAGGACACGTCTACTTAGAAAACCTAGTTCAAAATACAATGTAGCGATTACTCAAGAAAGTCAGGTAGCCACAATGCTCAGCTCATCAAAGGTATGTTGAATATTTACAGAGAGAAACCTCTAAAAATCGTTAATACTAAACATAATTAATACATAAGCTAAAAATAGAACACACACACACACACAAAATGCACGAACCAACATGAAAAAGAATATTAGATCCTCCTAGGCTCTAGTGATCACACAGCCATAGACTTCGAGTACCTAGTGGAACTAAAGGTAGAAGGAAGAACGCCAGGTGGAAGAAGCGAGAATACACACTTTAGAAGAGGCAGTTTTGAGGGGATGAGGTTATTCCTAAATGCAGTGCAGTGAGATGTACAACTGGAAGGAATGTTAGCGAATGAAATGATGGAGTACCTAGCTTAAAAATGCCGGGAGACAAAAGAAAACTATATACTTACATGAAGATATGGAAGCAGCAAAGACAAGGTGTGGCATGCAAAGAGTACGTTACATTTTATTCTGCTTATGTGCACACTCCCATATAGGCTACCTCCCAACCAGCGAACCAGGTGCTAAGGGTTTAACGGTAAGGGTACCCATCGTTAAATCAGTACCTTGGTTCATTGTCCAATCATAGGCGAGCCGCCAAATGCTGATGTGACGTGGTTCACCCACAGTCAGCATTTACCAGACTTGCCTCTAGCTGGTTGAAGCAAGGTGCTCTCTCTCAGGCTTCTGTCTTTGCCTTTATCACGGTGTGGTACACTTATATTCAACTCCTGTACATAGTGTACATAAGTGTACATAAACTGTATAAACATTTGGTGAAGTAAATACAAGTTAAATATTACTGCTGAGTTTGTTTCACTGGCCATTATTGCCTGTGTTCGTAATACAAGGACATCCTTTGGTTCAACAAGAGTTGCAGAGAGGCAAAAAAGGAAGAGAACATAAGAGTATAGAAACTCTACAGAAAGCGATGAGAAAAGAGGAGAGAGCAGATTATCCAGAAACGAATATGCAAGGCCTTGGAGAGAAGCTGAGCGACAATCAGAGAATGCATAGCAAACAAGGCCAACTCTGACCCGAAACTGCTTCACAGCAACATCAGAAAAGAGTCAGCTGTAACAAAACAGGTAATTCAACTAATGAGGGAAGGAAGGAAGGAAGGGAGCTCACTAAAAATGACAAGAAAGTCTGTGAAATTCTGATCAATGTGAAGATTTCTTCACAGTGGAAACAGGATAATACCAGAATATTTACGGGACAGGGTACTTCAAGAAGTGCTGGACGACATACTCACAAGGTAAGAGGTAAAGAAACTTCTGATGTATCTAGACAGATGAAAGGCAATGGGACCTGACATGGTATTGCCATGGCTTCTGTGAGGTGGAACAGAAGCAGTGTCTGAACCACCAGCTATGATCTGCATGTCCAGTATACACATATACCAGGCTCATCACAATGTATGCAGCATCAGGATGGAACCCACATCTGAAAAGGCATATCAACAAAGTGGAAAAAGAGCAAAACTATTCAAAGAGGCTTGTTTCAATGCTAAGGGGTATGAGAAGAACACAAAGGCACAATACCGTGACTGGAACAATGCACAAATAACCCGCACATATTTGTGTAAGGAGTATGAGCTATGAGGAGAGGCTAACGGGGTTGACTCTGTCGACATTGGATCGACATTGTTGGAGAGAAGAACTCGAGGAGATATAACAAAATATTCGGAGGAATTTAAGGGATAAATAGGGACAAGCTGTTTGAGGGACGAGAAAGAGTCGTGGAATACATAGCTGGGAGTTTGAACCAAAGGGATGCTATGATTTATTTCTTTAGCCATAGAGTTGTCAGAAAGGGGTATCATCTCAATGAAGAAGTTGTGAAAGAGGGCTCCGTTTCAAGAGAAGGTACGATAGTGCCCATGACACCAGGAAGGAACAAGTTATAGGGCAGGGCAGGAAACTATGACTCACCTCATCAACCACATATAGGTGAGTACACACACACACACACACACACACACACACACACACAACACTGAAGTGTAAACTTTATTAAGTGCTACTGAACCAAACTTTATCCAGTAAATACTCAGCAGGCAACACTTTATTTTGCTGCAGTAATAGCCAGGTTGCCTGACACTCCATCATGTGTGTTGTTGGTGGTTGGCCGCCTCCTGCTGGCTGCCCGCCTCCTGCTGGCTGCCCGCCTCCTGCTGGCTGCCCGCCTCCTGCTGGCTGCCCGCCTCCTGCTGGCTGCCCGCCTCCTGCTGGCTGCCCGCCTCCTGCTGGCTGCCCGCCGCCTGCTGGCTGCCCGCCGCCTGCTGGCTGCCCGCCTCTTGGGTTAGTGTATGTTAATAAGCAAAAAATATGAAAAATGAAGAATGTAAGATGAATAATGAAGGACGAATAACGAAGGATGAAGAATGATGGATGAATGAGAGATGAAGAATGAAGGATGAATGAGGGATGAAGAATGAAGTATAAAGAATGAGTGATGAAGAATGAAGGATGAAGAATAAGGGATGAATGAAGAATGTCAAATGAAGAATGACAGATCAAGAATGAAGAATGATGGATGAAGAATGACGAATAAAAGATGAAAAATGTGGGATAAAGAAAGAAGAAGCTTCGTATTCAAAGGTGGTGATTGCATATAGTGTTCATCACTGCAACACCTGAACACTCAGAGTATAACACGACTTTCTAATATTCTGTTTAGCTTTCACAAATATACAAAAAGTTTATTACTTAATTAAATTAAATTGATAATACATCACAAGTTACTTAACTCACTATTGCACCCAGCATATTAAACCACAAGTTAGTCAACTCACTATTGCACTTAGTGTATTAAACCACAAGTTAGTCAGCTCACTATTGCACTTAGCATATTGAACCACAAGTTAGTCAGCTCACTACTGTACCTAGCATATTGACCCACAAGTTAATCAACTCGCTATTGCACCCATCATATTAAACCAAAAGTTAACCAACTCACTGCTGCACTCAGAACATAAACCTCAAGCTAGTCAACTCATTACTGCACAGTGTATTAACTTAATTGCAACACTTCGACTAGACGGAGGCTCGAACCCGTGTTGTTTTACCCCACCTCATGGTGAGCGAAAATTCCATGACGCTCTAACCCACGGGACCATGCAATCCTACAAGAATCATGCACCCAGCAGAGCTAGGTGTTGTACCGTGATCCGAGGACATACGATTATGTGGATGCCTCAGAGCTAATTTCATTCTACTCCCCGTATAAATATTATTGTATGTACGAACGAGTGGTATTTAATCAATAACAACACTGCGACTAGCCGAGGGCTCGAACCTAGTCTGAGGCACCCACACCGTCGAATGTCCTCGGATCACGGTACAACACCTAGCTCTGCTGAGTGCGTGATTCTTGTAGGCTTGTAGGCTGCGGAATTTTCACTCACCATGAGGCGGGCTAAAACAACAGGTTCGAGCCCCCGACAGACAGACATTCATTTCAGATCAGAAGATCCGTGGAAAGGATCTTCTGATAGGCTTAAACTTTTAACAGGGAGTGTAGTCATGAGTTGTGTAGTCTGTGATTTAATATGTAGGGTTCAGTAGTGAGTTGACTAGCATGCGTATGTATGCAGATGTATGCAGTGTCTATTTATGTTTGCATGCATAGATTTGTTCACTTTCGTATGTAAATGTGCATATGTATAGGTGAGAGAATGTATGCAAGTATGCAGTGCATCTGTGCATTCATAGATATTTGTGCACTTTCGTAAGTGTGCATATATATCAATGAGAGAATGTATGTATACGTATGCATGTACTTGTGTATGTAAGTATATGTATGCTTTGTTATATGTATGATGTGCATGTGTTTATGTAAATAAATGTACACTCTTGCATATGTGTGTTTATGTATGTATGTATATATGCATGTTTGTATATATGTATGTATGTAGGCATGTGCGTATGTGTGAATGAATGTATGTATTTGAGTATATATGTTTGTATGCATGCATTTATGGAATATTTAAGTATGTTTACATGCACAGATGCATAACAATATACGACAAGATAATCACTCGGTCGTACCAGAAATGATGAGGCCGAAGAGAAGAGAATGTTTAAAGTTATCTATCGAAATCAATTTCGGAAAGGTCCTCCATAAAATTAAGAAGAGAGTAACTGCGCGTCAATCGCTCCACGGATCTTCACCTTGTAATTTGTAAAGGATTTTGAAATTTGAATTGATTTTATTGCTCTTTTTAGAAAGTTCAGTTTGAGAACAATTCAAACGATTCCAAGTTTTAAGTTTTTTTTTTTTTTTTGCATTGGCAAATTTGTCCACAGGCAAACTAAACTTAAGATCATTATGATTTAACGGGAATCATTATATCAAAATATTTTACTCATAAAATGGTCGGGTCTACACACTTGAATTCCACTCTCGGTCTTCGTAAAATTGCGAGTCGTGTTTTTGAGTTACGCTACTGAGGGATTCGACAGTTACGCGAGCAAGGATCCTCTGTGTAGGTTTAATAACTTTGGTCACAGGGCACCTGCATATGCCAGTCATTCTTAGAATCTGTTCCTCTTTGACCAGTCGTTCTCAGAATCTGTTCTCGTTAACCAGTCGGTCTTAGAATATATTCCTCGTTAACGGACACAAGCGTGAAAATTTATATTAAGTCGAATGATGAGTTCTCGAGTTATGAAAGAAAATACGAAGAGTTGGAAGAGGAAAAATAGGGAAAAATATCAGGCTACCAATCGAACACAAAGAATAGTGGTCAACAGAGTTAAATCGGAAGCTGCCATAGTGAAAACCTCTGAGTTCTT
This sequence comes from Cherax destructor, assembly GCA_009830355.1. NCBI lineage: Eukaryota > Metazoa > Arthropoda > Malacostraca > Decapoda > Parastacidae > Cherax > Cherax destructor. Next base: position 101,446 of record WNWK01004702.1, read on the forward strand.
GTTCCTACCATTTGTGGGCCCCTAGCTCAATTGCAGTGCTCCTCTTTCTTAGTCTTTGACTGACTCCACTACGGCAACGGAAAACAATATGATGTTCAATGAAGACAAATTCCAACTACTATGTTATGGAAAAACTGGAGGAGATAATAACTAGAACCGAGTATACTACAAACTCTGATCATACAATAGAGCGGAAAAAAATTGTGAGGGACCTGGGAGTGGTAATGTCTGAGGATCTCACTTTCAAGAACCACAACAGGGCCACGATCACAACTGCAAAGAAAATGATAGGATGGATAATGAGAACATTCAAAACAAGAGAGGCCAAGCCATTGATGATCCTTTTCAAATCCCTTGTTCTCTCTAGGCTGGAATACTGCTGTACATTAACATCTCCGTTCAAAGCAGGTGAAATTGCAGATCTAGAGGGTGTACAGAGAACCTTAAGTGCACATATAAGTTCCGAATCTGCACACAAAAATCACTCCCTAGGAAAGTAAAAGACTGGGAAGGCGGTGCAAAGTACCCCCAATGAAAAGTAGGGGCGTCATTGGTACACTAAGAGATAACACCATAAGTGTCCGGGGCCCAAGACTGTTCAACAGCCTCCCACCATGCAAAAGGGGAATTACCAATAGGTCCCTGGCTGCCTTCAAGAGGGAGCTGGACAGATACTTAAAGTCGGTGCCAGATCAGCCGGGCTGTGGTTCGTACGCTGGACTACGTGCGGCTAGCAGTAACAGCCTGGTTGATCAGGCCCTGATCCGCCGGGAGGCCTGGTCGTGGACGTGGCCGCGGGGGCGTTGATTCCCGGAATGCCCTCCAGGTAGACTCCAGGTATCACTTAAAAGTTTACCTTCGACGATACATAATAGTTTTGAAGATCCTTGCACCTCTAACATGCTTGACTTTGCGTGATTCACACACGGAGGAACGAGCCTCACCAACACAATATGGCTAACACTGGGCATAGAGCTATACATAAAGTGCCCTCCAGTACACCCTCGCTCTTGTGCGACCCTCTCTGCAACACTGCACTTGTGTGATCCATACACGGAGGGTAGAGCCCTCCCCCACATCTTGCACAGAATGACCCACACGAGTTTAGCGGCTGACATAAAGCAGTCGCCTTTACAACCTTCTGAAAAGTTTTGAATTTCAGTAAAGCTCTTTTATGTAAATGTTTGAGTAATGTCAAAACTCTATTTTTAAAACGATTTGTGAATAATTATTGTTCAGAAAACAAGGAATTCTATATTACAATAATATTCAGAACTGCATTCACAAACGCAATTCAAAACCATTATCAAACCATACCACGGGTGGGGTTCGAACCCGCGGTCAGAGAGTCTCAAAACTCTAGACCGTCGCGTAAGCCACTAGGCCAGCTAGCTTCAATAAGATTCATCCAACTAGGTATATTTCTACACCATAGGAAGGTTAGCATAGGCACCACTGTGTCCACAAATGCAAGTTTTTACAGACGAATCTCCCGCTAGCATGGCCGTGACGAACTCTAGCTCAAGTCCCCCTCAAAGCCGTCCACATGACTCACGAAATCGTAATGACACGATTGCAAACAAACCATACCACGGGTGGGGTTCGAACCCGCGGTCAGAGAGTCTCAAAACTCTAGACCGTCGCGTAAGCCACTAGGCCAGCTAGCTTCAATAAGATTCATCCAACTAGGTATATTTCTACACCATAGGAAGGTTAGCATAGGCACCACTGTGTCCACAAATGCAAGTTTTTACAGACGAATCTCCCGCTAGCTAGTTGGATGAATCTTATTGAAGCTAGCTGGCCTAGTGGCTTACGCGACGGTCTAGAGTTTGAGACTCTCTGACCCGGGTTCAACCCAGTGTATGGTTGTTTCAATCGTGTCATTACGATTTCGTGAGTCAAAACCATTATATTATGAATGATTGTTACTCATTAATTTGATTCGTTTATTTACCGGTTCCATTAGAATGCAATTAATTCAGCACAAAAACCACTGTCAGTACAGAATACAAGTTTATAGATGACGCTTCTGCTATTTTTAAAGAATTTAATACGTCACAGAATACGTTTGTTTTTTCTCAATTACACTTTGAAGATGCATGTATGTATTCTCAGTTAGTTATAAAGATAATTAGAATGTACGTAAATTAAAATGTATTTATTATGCTATGAATATTCATACATTTTAGTCTGTATGCATATTTATTCAGAAATAATTATTAGATAAATTTAGGTATATTCATTTACAAACATTAAATGGATTGTTTGAGAAGTCAATACTTAGAGTCTCAAGCAACTTCCTTTACGTATTAATTTGCGATCAATAATTATACCGTTAATTATATGTATATTTATTTATTTACATATTCAAGCTCGCACAATACCTTACCCAAGCTCCTGTGCACACATACCTACCCACAGGTACTTACATTATATACGTATATATATATATATATATATATATATATATATATATATATATATATATATATATATATATATATAGGGAGTACCACCTCTAGAACTTGCTGGGACCCTCATCCTCAAAGAAGACAATAAACGTACCTCAGGGAAAACTCGAGGTTCTTCCCGGAGCTGTTAGAATATTTTCTTCTCCTACCACCCCCTATATATATTGAATGAGTGCTTTATTAATAGACAGAATACATTGACAGAAAACTCAAAACATGAACATGAATACATTGGTACAATATATCAAAGATTATGAATCTCCTCCAGCTCCTCCGAAGCCGCACGCGAGCCCAGTACGCAGCATGCATTTCCCCTCTGGATGGCCACGCTGAGGCGCTGGAACATGAAAGTGGCTGCCCTTGGGTCCCTGGTGGTGTCCATGAGTCTGGAACCCATATCTTTAAGGAAACGTGTTGCATTTTTTCCCCATGATCCAAAGGTCTCTGATCCCACTGGGACAAATTGATACTGTTGGCTTATGTCCCTGTACTTGCCGATCTTGGACTCCTCTCTGTGGTCAGCAGCTCCTCCCTGTCGCCCGACACTGTGATGGATGTAGGTGTCAGCCAGTGTCGACACACAGGTATAGTCCCATGCTAAGAGCTTGCCATTCTTCCAAGGATAGATGGTGATCCCGTCGGGGCGGTTTGCTGGGTTGTGGGCATTGTTGGCTGCTAGTGATCGAGGCTCTCTCTCGGCTGGGCATCCAGCTGTAGCAAGGGTTCTCTTTATGATGTCGTTGACCTCATTGTGTCTTGCATGCCAGCCCTTGGTTTTGGAACAGTTAAGACCATGTAGACCATATTGGTCGGCTTGCGCATCGCCGCAAATACACGTATATTCCGTGTGAATAGGGGCAGCAAGGCGCAGAGCCACTGCAATACGAAGGGTCTTAGGGTCGAGGCGTGTTCCTATGGCCGAAATGGGAACTGTTTAAAGGAAGTCCCCAGAGTAATGTGCACTCACAGCTAGGAGACGGGCAGTCTCCCTGTCTGATGTTACAGCCCTAAGCATATTGGCAAGTATCTTTTCAGTGATGGGGCCGTCCCAGCTTGACTTTTTGTAGGCCAGTTCTTCACTAGGTTTTGGTGTTGGAGCAGCAAGAGTCTCCCATTCAGTGATGGCACTGGTGTAGCTAGGATCCTGTATTCCTGCTGAATCACTGAGGTTGTCTGGAAGAATTTGTTTTATTTGCTCATTTGATGCTATGGAAGAGGATAGGAAAGCTGGTAGGGCAATCTGGGAGGATTTGCGTACTCCCAGCCCCCCAAGCCTGACTGGAAGTGAGGCTTGCAACCACTGTCCATCTTCGCGGGAAAGATTCAATACGCTCCCTAGCATGGTCTTGAGGAGAGAGTCATATCCTTATATATATATATATATATATATATATATATATATATATATATATATATATATATGTCGTGCCGATTAGGTAAAACTTGCGATTTTGGCTTAAATAGCAACGCTCACCTTGCCATATAAGACAAGTGAAAATTTGTGTATGCAATAATTTCGACAAAATCATTCTGAACATAACGAAAAAAATATATTTCATTGTGTTTGTTTATTATTAAATTAATGGTAACGTATCTAACATATATTTAGTTGGGTTAGGCTAAATTAAATTGCGCTTGTTGTAATAAGGTTAAGTAGGTTTTCAAAGTTTCTCTTGGTACAAAATTATAAATTCTTACATTAACATAAATGAAAAAAAAATATATCTTTAAACGTATAAGAGAAAATTTTAGAAAGGACTTAATTTTAGATGAGTTCTTGCTAATTGACCAGTTTTACCTAATCGGTACGACATATATATATATATATATATATATATAAGGATATAAGGAGGGTCAGCACTCAAACTTGTTCGATTCATTCAAGAAGAGTGAGGGGTATTCAGGTTGTCTCCAAGCGGAGGATTCATAGAATTCCTTGGATCAAGAGCCCCTCACCTGTATCAAGGACCCTCCCTTGAGAGTATAAAGGAGGAAGCCTGCTCTAACAGTGTGCAGGTTTAGCTGCTGTGACACTGCTGCTATAATGAGGCAATGCCCCGAGGACACAAAGCTTTCCTTGAAGTGTGTCACTGCTTTACGAGTTCCTGGACTGATGGTGGTGGTGGTGGTGTTGTTGATGGTGATGTTGGTGTTGATGATGGTAGTGGTGGTGTAGTGGTGTTGGTGTTGGTGGTGTTTGTGGTGTTCATTGTGATACTGTAGTGATAGTGATGGTGGTAGTGGTGGTGTAGTTCGTGGCGGTGTTGGTGGTGGTGTTGTTGGTGATGTTGTTGTTGTTGGTGGTGGTGGTGTTTGTGTTGGAGGTGGTTGTGTTGTTGCTGTTGTTGATGGTGGGGGGGGGGGTGGTGTTGTCCATGGTAATGGTGACGGTGGTGGCGGCGGTAGTGGTGGTGATGGTGGTGTTGTAGATATTAATAGTGGTGGTGGTTGGGGTCGACGTGGTAGTTGTGGTGTTGGTGTTGGGGAGGAGATTGTAGTGGAGGTGGGGATCGAAGGTGGTGGTGGTAGAGGGAGAAGGTGGTGGTAGAGGGAGAAGGTGGTGGTGATGGTGATGGAGAGGAGGAGGAGGAGGTGCAGATGGTGGTGGCGTTGCTGGTGGTGTTGGTGCTGGTGACTGTGTTTGGAGAAGTAAGTGAGAAGGAGATGGTGATGGCATTCAGGAAAAGGCGGATGGTGGTGAGGGTTGTTTGGTGGTGGTGGTGGTGATGGAGGTAATGGTGGTGTTAGTGTAAGGGAAGATTTGGTAGTGGGGGTGTTAGAGTTAGGGTGGAAATGGTAAAGAAAGAGAATATGAAGGAGCCAGAGGAGGTCAAAGAGAAGGGTAATAGATAGCAGAAAGGGGGAAAAAGCCTTCGCGTGGTAGAGAAATGAAAAATTGGAGTGGGAGCCAAAAGAAGAAAGCATAGATGAGAGAAAAAAAGGAGAAACATAAGGTTACAGAATATGAAGGAAAGGAAGTGCTAGCTAGCCCTGAGGGAACACCATTTCTCCAAAAATAAGAGAATAAAGTACAAGAGAAGATATGGATACACTTACGAGAACACCTCAAGAATGATCAGTAGATAATTACTGTTCCAGTGTTGTATTACACTTCATGAAGAGTTAAAACCGTGTGGGTCATTCAACGCAAGCAGAGTTGGAGGCTCGATTGTACTTCCGCTAATAGCTGCCCGGTCTTTGACCAATCGGGCTGTTGAGTAACACATTCTGCAACTCCAGAATGCATAACACAGAAATATAGCAAGGGAGATATGGGGTCGGTTCCCCAGGAATAGGAAAAATGTTAGATTGCGATGGTCTTTATATATATATAGCCCAGTTACAGGTAGGTTCGCCAGTATAGAACGTGTGACTCTGACCTATGAAGGTGAAATATGCACATAAAACAAGGCAGTGTTGATAACTATGACTAAGTGCAATTGGTATGCAATTGCAACGTGAGGTAAATTCGTCTCTTAATTCACTTTGCATATAAAGTAATTTGATATAATGTTGCACCACGTCTGTGTATGGTGGTGTATTGTCAGGTGAAGAATAAATTACAGGGAAATGTATGGTAAATGTTGGATGGTAGAGAGGCGATGTGAGGGGAGAGCAAAGTTGGTAGAGCAAAACGAAAATAGCAGCAAATAAAGAGACTGATGGAAGCAGTACTTGCAAGAAATACCAATAAGAATTAAGTTCAAGCTAGGTAGAATAATGTGGATCAATTATTATCTCGAAAAATTTTTAAAGTTAAGAATTAAATTCGGGATGGGTTCTTTGATGCCGCGGTGCTAAAATACCGTCCAGGAGATTATGTTTAGAGAGACTTCCCTGGAGACTGCTGGGTTGAATTCTCGGATGAGAGTTAAGAACAAAGTGGGAGAGATGCAAGTAGACAGACTAGCAGAGCATTAGTAATGAGAACTGGGTGTTTAATTGTTGTAAGAATGTAAATGTGTTCATTTTTTATACGTGATCTAAATAACTCAGAAAGGTTCAGTATTGTACAGATTAATTATTACTGCTGCTGCTACTACGACTACTACTGCTACTACTACTACTGCTACTACTGCTGCTGCTGCTACTACTGCTACTACTGCTACTATACACACACAACCCGCACATATAGAAAAGAGAGGAGCTTACGACGACGTTTCAGTCCGACTTGGACCATTTACAAAGTCACACTAACACACAGGACAGGTAGAAGGGGTATATATAGACAGGCAGACAGGGGAGGGCACACGAAAGTGGTGGAGGGGTAATAATGGAGGTAGTAGTGGTAGTGGTAGTAGTAGTAGTAGTGGAGTCAGTCATATTCTAGGAAAGGAGCACTGCAATGAAGCTGGCGGCCCGCATAGGATAAGGACAACAACACAGAGGGGGGAAAATGAAAATAAAATAAAAAGGACAAATACAAGGCAAAAGAAAAGAAAGAAAACACAGAGGAGAAAGGAGAAAGAGGAGAAGGGGGAAGAGATAGAAGGGGAAGGAATCAGGTTAAGTCACGTGTGTTCTAAAGTTTGGAGCATTTAACAATGTAATGGGAGAGGAAAGCATCTACAGAGACAAAGCCAGGGCTAAGATTCATACAGGGAAAGTTGTGTATAAGGGAGGATTCAACCAGACGGCGACTGTGAAAGTTGGACGTAGGATAGACAGTTTTAGCAGAAGACCAATCAATAGGATGACTGTGATCTCTGACATGACAGAAAAGAGCACCACACTTAGATACAGGTTCATCTGTTCAATGGCTCCTGGATGGAATGTCGAGGGTGTACTAAACTAAAAACGAAGTACTCAGCTTTTTGAAGGGAAAGAGAGGCAGTGTGAAGAGGCTACACTGTGTTTACAAACTGAAAGGGTTACTCACTTCTTCTGGAAGGAAAGATGTGATTAGATAATTTGATATGGAAGGGTCCTTAGCTCTTGCATAAGGGAAGGGATCATCATATCTTTTAAAATATGTGTTAAATATTTATATCTCACTTTTTTAAATAGATACGAACTATTTCCATGGAAACTCTTAGATTCTCCTCTCTACAGATTAATTTCTGGGTGATTCACAATTGCGACATTGGATTTTTATTTTTTATTGTCTGTTTACATCTGCTTTTTGAAAGAGACCGATAAATTTAGCACACGCAGAAGAGACAGACGTTTAATTCCTGCGGAAATTTAATCTTTTCAGACATTATTACTGGCAAAGGATGGCCACTGGCACGTTTAAGGATGAGATCATCTTTCCAGTAAGAGCTTGACTAGAGAAGCACTGACGCTCCAGGGTCAAACACAGGAAAGCTCTCTTCATGGTCTATAAGAATCTGTGGAAGCATATACCAAGCAATTTGCAAGAGATTTATTTTTATTTTTACCATGAAAAATTACTATATTCATCCTGCAAGCTTTTATGAGATTTTTTTTTAGTTCCCTTTTGATTATAACTGTGAAATAAAAATAGTGTTTATATCTTATTTATGAAAAGTGTTAAACATGTATTTATAATATCTTTATTTCTACAAGTACATGTACAAGGTATACAGGCTTAGCTGACATCAATGACATACTACTATATAGAAAGCCCCTTGTCATGCAGAGCATTTCGGACAAATTAGGTCAATTTTGTCCCAGGATGCGACCCACACCAGTCGACTGGTACGCAGGTACCCATTTTATTGATAGGTGACCATGGACAGCAGGTGTCTTATGGAAACACATCCTAATATTTTCCAGCCATAACGGGGGATCGATACCCGTACCTCATTGTGAGCTGAGTGAACTAGGGATCTAGCTACGAGACACCCACTAGGCAACATACCTAATACAACGTAGTACAGTAACTTTAGTCACACCTAGGTGCTCATTCTAGGTTAGATCTTATGTGCAGTGAAGCTACAAAAAAAAAATGAAATAAATTCCTGCAAAATAAAGTACTAAAGTTCTTGTAATGATTAGGAGTACGAGCGAGCGAAGGAGAGAGACAGACTGGCAGACAGGCAGATAGATAGAGACAGACAGAGAGAGAGAGACCGACAGACAGACTGGCAGGTAGATAGACAGATACATAGAGAGTCCGACAGACAGACAGACAGACAGACAGACAGGTAGAGAGAGAGAGGGAGAGAGAGCGACAGACAGACAGAGAGACAGATAGATAGATAGATAGAGAGATAGACAGACAGACACATACAGATAGAGAGATAGATAAAGATAGAGAGAGAGAGAGAGAGAGAGAGAAAGAGAGAGAGAGAGAGAGAGAGAGAGAGAGAGAGAGAGAGAGAGAGAGAGAAAGTGAAGCTTACAGCACTTCGACGTATCTCGCATCTGCTCGACAGTAGGGGTTGCAAGATTCTGTACAAGGCACAAGTACGCTCACACCTTGAGTATGCTCCACTTTCTTGGACTGCCTGCCCTCGGTCTCATCTACGACCTTTTTGACAAAATAGAGAATAGATAGATCAGACACCGGAGGGATGTGGGTCGCCTTATTGTTATGTACAAAACCAACATTGTCAAAGTACCACATATGGCTCCACTTCGAGGACAGCGAGAAGTGAGCCTCTACACAACAAGACGGGCAGCCAGGAGCAACTTCACTCTGACTGTAACCTTCTCCAGAACATCAGTTCACCTGAGATAATTTATTCCTAGGATGACTCGAGTCTGGAACATGTTTGTACAGCATAATGATATCAACGAAATCAAGTCAGTCGATCAAATGAAAATATTGGCCCACAGATGGCTCCAACTTCACCCTGTTCTATATTTGTATGTCTCATAACAATAAAAAGGCTTTCAAATGCGCTGATGTAGATAACAGCTCTTAGCTTGTAAATAATGTTAGGAACCTTAACCTAACCTTGTAAAATCCTGTGTAAAAAGAGAGAGAGAGAGAGAGAGAGAGAGAGAGAGAGAGAGAGAGAGAGAGAGAGAGAGAGAGAGAGACAGACAGACAGACAGACAGACAGACAGAGAGACAGACAGACAGACAGAAAGACATAGACAGAGAGAATACCTTTATTTCTAAACAGTTAAGGCAGGAATTGTATAATAGAATAATATTTCCCTCTGTCCTTCACCTCGACTGACCTCACACTGTTGACTGGAAACATATATTGGTGAGTTTGACGCCAGTCTACTACTCTCAGCACTACTGTTTTGTAATGACTGGTCATAATCAATTGACCGTCCTGAGATAATTCTTGAGCTAATATGAGGATTTCAGTGACAACAGTTGGCCCAAGCACGGTAATTAAATCCGATACTTACAAGGTATTTGTCCAGTTGGTTCTTAAAATACTATTGTTTCAGCACTTCCAGCTTTAGTAGGATGTATAGGTCAGTAAATTCTGTCTTGCACTTCTTTCCTCAAAATTTCCTTCCACTCCTTCTGGGTACTGAGTCATCCAAAAAAAATCTTCATATTTAGGTGTATCAAAGAGAGAGAGAGAGAGAGAGAGAGAGAGAGAGAGAGAGAGAGAGAGAGAGAGAGAGTGAGTGTGTATGTGTGTGTATCTCATGCAGAGCAATCATGATATATATCAGGTCCTACACAAGCTGGGAAAGGGAGTGTTACTAGTGCAGGAGGAAAGGGAGAGAGGGAGGGAGGGCATACCACTCCACCGGTGGTAGATAAGGAGGAAGATGGAAGCTCCGGAGGACCGTAACAGAGATTCACGGCGTCCACCCCCAGCATGAGGTTTAATACAAAAAGAAGAGCCTTATCATTAAGTAAACCCTTAGGAGGATAGGAAGGGAAGATGAACAGGCACAGAAGAGGGTTTTTGGGAGGGAAGGAAGAGGGGGTAAATAGGAAGGAAGATGGAGGAAGGTGGACGGATACAGGTATAGAAGGAGGTGGGGATGAGAGATCGAGAGAGAAGAGAATACAGTATAAGAAGGAAATTAGGCAAGGTGATATAGCTATCGGTAGCGAGTCGAGCGCTGTATCACTTAATTACGAAGCTTCCAATAGGAAGCCTTCACAGACAGCACTTCTATGAAACGTCAGTGTCAGAGGTCATCAGCAGTGACCCAACGTTGCCCTCCTATAGCCCCAACAGCATTCATAGTACATCTATTACCATAGCCCTCAAAGCCATATAGTCCACGAACTCAAGATTAGTAATTAATGACCGTTAATGAATAAACAGAAGAATGGACGGGGATTCTATCCATGGTACTGACGGGTACAGGTTCAACACTATACTACAGAGCTATGAAGCTTTCAATACAAAGGTTTAACAGACAGCATTTCTGTGATACGTCTGTGACCCATCTGTCGCTTTCCACAGTCCCAGAAGCTATGAGAATGGACAGTTGGTTCACAGCTGGTGACTTCTAATGCAGACATGCTATAGTCCTCTCAATTGTACCCCTAATATAATAGGGAGGGGTGGTGAAGGAAAGGGATGGCTGGGTGACGAGCAGGGTCAGTCCTGACCATTACAGGTTGGCGTCACCACGCTACTTTACTCTGAGAAAACTTCCTCAAATTCATCCTGTTGCTACTCTTGCTACTCTTGCAACATTACATAGTTCCTGATGACGTTCGGAGACGTTTCAAACTACTTGAGCAGAAGACTTCCATACCCTGTGGCTTATATTATTGTAACCACGAACGAGTGGTATTGATCAATAACAACACTGCGACTAGACAAGGATTCGAACCCATGTTGTTTTGGCCATCGTCATGGTGAGCGAAAACCACATGAGGCTCTAACCCACAACATGGGTTCGAATCCTTAGCTAGTCGAAGTGTTGTTATTGATCAATACCACTCGTTCGTGGTTACAATAAAATAAAATACTGCTTGTTGAGGCTAGTACACCAAACGGGAGGATAATGAAATATATATATATATATATATATATATATATATATATATATATATATATATATATATATATATATATATATATATATATATATATATATATATATAATATATATATATATATATATATATATATATATATATATATATATATATATATATATTATATATATATATATATATATATATATATATATATATATATAGAATCAGTAAGTAAAGAGAGGTGAAGGTTTATAAACTAAAAGAGGAGGCAGTTAGGGTAAGATATAAACAACTATTGGAGGATAGATGGGCTAGTGAGAGTGTAGGCAATGGGGTCGAAAATGTATGGGGTAGATTTAAAAATGTAGTGTTAGAGTGTTCAGCAGAAGTTTGTGGTTACAGGCGAGTGGGTGCAGGAGGGAAGAGGAGCGATTGGTGGAATGATGATGTAAAGAGAGTAGTAAGGGAGAAAAAGTTAGCATATGAGAGGTTTTTACAAAGTAGAAGTGATGCAAGGAGGGAAGAGTATATGGAGAGAAAAAGAGAGGGTTTAAAAAAGTGGTGAAGCAATGTAAAAGAGAGCAGATGAGAGAGTGGGTGAGATGTTATCAGCAAATTTTGTTGAAAATAAGAAAAAGTTTTGGAATGAGATTAATAAGTTGAGGAAGCCTAGAGAACAAATGGATTTGACAGTTAAAAATAGGAGAGGAGAGTTATTAAATGGAGAGTTAGAGGTATCGGGAAGATGGAGAGAATATTTTGAGGATTTGTTAAATGTTGATGAAGACAGGAAGCTGTGATTTCGTGTGTAGGGCAAGGAGGAATAACATCTTGTAGGAGTGTGGAAGAGCCAGTTGTGGGTGTAGGGAAGTTCGTGAGGCAGTGGGTAGAATGAAAGGGGTAAGGCAGCTGGGATTGATGGGATAAAGATAGAAATGTTAAAAGCAGGTGGGGATATAATTTTGGAGTGGTTGGTGCTATTATTTAATAAATGTATGGAAGAGGGTAAGGTACCTAGGGATTGGCAGAGAGCGTGTATTGTTCCTTTGTATAAAGGCAAAGGGGACAAAAGAGAGTGCAAAAATTATAGGGGAATAAGTCTGTTGAGTGTACCTGGTAAAGTGTATGGTAGAGTTATTATTGAAAGAATTAAGAGTAAAACAGAAAGCAGGATAGCAGATGAACAAGGGGCTTTAGGAAAGGTAGGGGTGTGTAGACCAAGTGTTTACAGTGAAACATATAGGTGAACAGTATTTGGATAAGGGTAAAGATGTTTTGTGGCATTTATGGATTTGGAAAAGGCGTATGATAGGGTAGATAGGGGGCAATGTGGCAGATGTTGCAGGTGTATGGAATAGGAGGAAGGTTACTGAAAGCAGTGAAGAGTTTTTATGAGGATAGTGAGGCTCAGGTTAGAGTGTGTAGGAGGGAAGGGGACTATTTCCCAGTAAAAGTGGGCCTTAGACAAGGATGTGTGATGTCACCGTGGTTGTTCAATATATTTATAGATGGGGTTGTAAGAGAAGTGAATGCGAGGGTCTTGGCAAGAGGTGTTGGGCTAAAAGATAAAGAAGCAAATACAAAGTGGAGTTGTCACAGTTGCTTTTGCTGATGACACTGTGCTTTTGGGAGATTCTGAAGAGAAGCTGCAGAGGTTGGTGGATGAATTTGGTAGGGTGTGTAAAAGAAGAAAATTGAAAGTGAATATAGGAAAGAGTAAGGTGATGAGGATAACAAAAGAATAGGTGACGAAAGATTGGATATCAGATTGGAGGGAGAGAGTATGGAGGAGGTGAATGTATTCAGATATTTGGGAGTGGACATGTCGGCAGATGGGTCTATGAAGGATGAGGTGAATCATAGAATTGATGAGGGAAAAGGGTGAGTGGAGCACTTCGGAGTCTGTGGAGACAAAGAACCTTGTCCATGGAAGTAAAGAGGGAATGTATGAGAGTATAGTTATACCAACGCTCTTATATGGGTGTGAAGCATGGGTGATGAATGTTGCAACGAGGAGAAGGCTGGAGGCAGTGGAGATGTCATGTCTGAGGTCAATGTGTGGTGTGAATATAATGCAGAGAATTCGGAGTTTGGAAATTAGGAGGAGGTGCGGGATTACCAAAACGATTGTTCAGAGAGCTGAGGAGGGGTTGTTGAGGTGGTTTGGACATGTAGAGAGAATGGAACGAGACAGAGTGACTTCGAGAGTGTATAAATCTGTAGTGGAGGGAAGGCGGGGTAGGGTCGGCCTAGGAAAGGTTGGAGGGAGGGGTAAAGGAAGTTTTGTGTGCGAGGGGCTTGGACTTCCAGCAAGCATGTGTGAGCGTATTTGATAGGAGTGAATGGAGGCATATGGTTTTAATACTTGACGTGCTGTTGGAGTGTGAGCAAAGTAACATTTATGAAGGGATTCAGGAAACCGGCAGGCCGGACTTGAGTTCTGGAGATGGGAAGTACAGTGCCGGCACTCTGAAGGAGGGGTGTTAATGTTGCAGTTTTATAACTGTAGTGTAAAGCACCCTTCTGGCAAGACAGTGATGGAGTGAATGATGATGAAAGTTTTTCTTTTCGGGCCACCCTGCCTTGGTGGGAATCGGCCGATGTGTTAATAAAAATAAAATATATATATATATATATATATATATATATATATATATATATATATATATATATATATATATATATATATATATATATATATATATATATACATATATATATATATATATATATATATATATATATATCGTCGATTAGGTAAAACTTGCGATTTTGGCTTAAATAGCAACGCTCACCTTGCCATATAAGACAAGTGAAAATTTGTGTATGCAATAATTTCGCCAAAATCATTCTGAACATAACGAAAAAAATATATTTCATTGTGTTTGTTTATTATTAAATTAATGTTAACGTATCAAAAATGTATTTAGTTGGGTTAGGCTAAATTAAATTGCGCTTGTTGTAATAAGGTTAGGTAGGTTTTCAAAGTTTATCTTGGTACAAAATTATAAATTCTTACATTAACATAAATGAAAAAAATATATATTTAAACGTATAAGAGAACATTTTAGAAAGGACTTAATTTTAGATGAGTTCTTGCTAATTGACCAGTTTTACCTAATCGGCACGAACATATATATATATATATATATATATATATATATATATATATATATATATATATATATATATATATATATATATATATATATATATATATATATACCAAAAGAACCTTCGATAACTTACCTAACCTTATTATAAGAAGCGCAATTTAATTCAGCCTAATGCAACTAAATCTATTTTAGATAAGTTTTCAATAATTTATTATTAAACAAACACAATAAAATATTTTTTTTCGTTAGGTTCAGAATGATTTTTGCGAAATTATTGCATTCACAAATTTTCCATTGACTTATTCGGCAAGAAGAGCGTCGCTATTTAAGTCAAAATCGCAAGTTTTACCTATTATATATGAAATTTTAAAAAATAACTGGAATTGAAATCAATATATTTATAATTAGAGAAAAGAAATAAAACAATGAATTACTTAAATAGAAACGGAATTTCTCGCGAAAAAACTTTTCACACAAAGACTAAAGAGAAAGAAAAAACCTTGGTGTTAGGAGTGTGGTGAGGGCCATTCCACACCCTGAGACCACATTAAACCAAACAGCGATGGGGCACATCAGCGCCCAAGTGGCAATACCTTTGTGATTAAGACGCCAGTGGAGACGTGAGGAGGCAGCGACGCCTCACATTAATGAAGGAAAAAGGATGATACGGCACTATGCTCCAGCTCCTGTCCTCACCAGCTGTTGTAAGAGCTCTTGAGTGGCACATTCTCATTCAAGGTGACCCTTCCAAGCAGGGAAACCCACCAAGGCAGGGTGGCTCGGCAAGGCAGAGTGTCCCACAAAGGAAGGGTGACCCACCTGAGGAAGGAGATCCATTCAAAGGGTGTGAGCCACTAATACAGAGTTATCCACATAATGGATACGATACCTTCGCTGTAGTTCACAGCACCACAGAGTGTGTATTGAACTAAAGCAACTTGCTGATAATCCAATACTGTGGAATAGAAACCCGATCACTCCATTTATTGTTATAATGCTTTGTTACAAATTTTCAAGCAACACACCACATTTTTTTCAGCCTTGGAGTAGTCAGGAAGTGAAACGATCTGGAAAGTGAAGTAGTAGAGGCAGGATCAACACAGTCTCTTAGCGGCCAGCGACGAGACGGAGCCAGGACCTGAGACTCGAACCTTGCAACCACATATAGGTAAATTCATATGAGTACACACGTCCTGAGCATGGAGTACCAAGTCAATGGGCTATTGGAACTAAAAGCTAAGGGCAGAACAGCAGGTAAAGGGCGCGAGAAAGCAAACTTTAGAAGAGGTAACTTCAAAGGGATGAGAGAATTCCTGAACACAGGGACGTGGGATGAAAAACTGGAAGGAAAGTCTCGAGATAACTTATTCACTGAAGTTAAGTAGGAAATGTGTGAAGAATTAAGCAGGAAATTTCAGAATGTGTTTGCAGTTAACAGTATTTTAAATGTCAGTAGAATGGAGGTAAACAAAACTGATAAAATAAAGTAATGGGACCAGACAGAATATCACTGTTTTACAAGAATGTGTAGTGTTATGCTATCTACTTTTTTTTTTTATAGGATTTCACTAGAAGAAGGTAAATTGATTGAAAGAGAACTGGCATACATTGTACTCATATTGTATTGTAAATATATTGAAGTATTATAAATATACCGCAAAAAATTATAGGGAAGATGATAAAATTTGACGAGCAAAAAATTATTAACTAGAAACAATTCGTTTTTTGTCTAATTGAAGTTTAACAAATCAATTAAGCTGATAAGACAGTCATAGAAATTGTTCAAGAAATGGACAGATTAATTATATTTAACCTGACTATAAGAAATCTGTGAAACACAGGAATAATAAAAGGGAAACTTAAGACAGTATCGTGTGTGGGCTTATAGGGTCAACTACCATTCAGATATTCAGATCCTCCAGAGTTTCAACAGATTTCATATTTGAAAGGAAAGTATGAACTGATATACGAAAAATATTCTACTCAGGAGATATCACTAGCTGGGTGTCACACAGATCTGCACTGGCTCCCAGTAATGTTTCAAACTTATGTAATTGACTTTTCAGAATAAATAAAAAGTTTGATTGTATTTGCGGATTATGTAAAACTCTTGAATCACTGATTACTAACTTGGATATTTCGTGAAAATGATGTGATATATGAAAGATCAAACTTAACGTAGACAAATGTCATGTAATAGAAATGGTAGAAAATAAATTCAGGCCAATGCTCAACGTTGTTTAAATGTTGAGCCCAAGTATACCTAGACTGGAGGGAATTTTAAATAATGACCATGGTCTAAGAGGTGAATTGTTTCACCCTAAAAATAAAGATTGTAATCCCTGTACTAGGTAGGTCGAAAGTGTGGTAAGTGACTACTGGTCTTAGGTGCTTATTGCAAAGACTTCTTCTATAGCGTAATACAGTTTGAAGGATCAGAATTTAAACAATGTCGTATTCCAACCATTAACTCATTCATTAAACTTGTCTTGGTTCTGTGAGCTGCCCTCAGATATTTTGGAGAATAAATTGTATGTTGATTGTTTTTCTGCCATCTTTGCTCTGTCACATTTTCCATAAGCCTGGATACATTATAGAGCTTTGTACTCTTTTAAGTATAGTATATGTTTAGGTGTACAGTATGTACTGTATGTGTATATTTTTTTGGGTAAGCATATGTATTTATTTAATGTGTATATGCATATGCATAAAATATTGAATATGTGTGCATATGCATACATGCTTGTATATATATTCTAGACTGTATATATATATATATATATATATATATATATATATATATATATATATATATATATATAGGATGGGGTCCACCTCTGGTGTCAATTGTGGGACCCATTGCCTCGGAGAAGTGGATAAAAAGACTTCAAGGAAGAATATTTAGATTTCTTTCTGAAGCCATTTGAATATTCCACTTCCCCTACCACCCCATCTTTTTTTTTTTTTTACAAACTTTATTTCAAGACAAAATACAATGGGGAGTAAAACAACATAGATAACAACTCAGAGCTACATGTCAAATACTTCGTCCAACTCCCGGCAGTGGGCCGCGTGCCCAGAATACTGCAGGTATTTTCCCCCTGGATCGCAACACTGAGTCTCTGAAAGAGGAAGCTGGTCGCCCTGTGGTCCTTGGTTTCTATGATGAGTTTTCCACCCAGCTCCTTGAGAAACTTTAGAGCACACTTGCCCCATGCTCCATGGGTCTCCGACCCTATTGGGATGAAGTTATAGCAAGAGGGAAGGTCTTCATATTTGCGGGTCTTCTGGATCTCCCTGTGGCTGGCAGCTCCACCCCTTCGGCTAAGGAGTGTGGCAGGTAGGTGTCTGCCAATGTGGCAGCACAGGTGTAGTCCCAAGCAATCTGCTTACCATCCTTCCAGGGTAGCATGGTGGCTCCATCAGGACGCTTTTGACTTCCATCAGACCTCTGCACTTGGGGTTCCCGTTGAGCTGGGCAAAGTGCTGTGGCGAGGCTTCTCTTTATGATGTCATTGACCTCCTCATGTCTAGCATACTTCCCTTCTGATGTGTGACACACTAGACCATGAAGTCCGAATTGATCAGCCGTCGCCCTGCCGCAAATACACCTATGTTCGGTGAGTATGGGGGCGGCTAGGCGAAGAGCAACACCAATCCGAATGGCCTGTGGGTCGAGTCGAGTGCCCAGAGAGGAATTGGGAACAGCAAGAAGGAAATCTCCTGAGTGTGGTGCCCTCACCGCTAGGAGACGAGCTTTGTCCTTTCCTGAAGCGTTGGTGAGCATTGTGTTGGAAATTTTTTCCATGATCGGTTTGTCCCAGTGGGACTGTTTGTGCTCTTTGGGAGGAGCTGGTCTACTGGAGGAGTCTGCCATGATGTCCCACTGCACTGCTGCTTCAATGAACTTGGGGTCTTGAGCTCCCACCACACCTCTCAAACGTTCAGGGACAATCCTCTTGACTAATCCACAGGAGGCCAAACACGATGACAGAAATGCAGGTAACGCTACATGCCTTGCTTTGCGCACCCCTATACATATATATATATATATATATATGTGTGTGTGTGTGTGTGTGTGTACTTCCCATTCGTAAGACAAAAGGACTCACCACGACAACCACATCAGAACGGTCGTCACACGCACCAACTGAGTATCTAATTCCCTACACAAGTTGGGGACATGGAAGCAACTCTGAAACTCGCGAGATATAATGAGGTTAAAGGAGTAAGTGTGCCTCCTTGGCCCTCGTTAACTAATTAGCTCATTCTAGCTAATCTTGTATTTACGTAACTGATACGTTTCAGAGAGGACTTTGATGTATTTTGAGCCTTGTTGGTTCTCCTTAATGGAATGATTTACTCTAGTGATCTGGTGGATGCAGGTGATGTGTTCTGTGTTTGACTCTTGCTTACACACGATTATAATGCTTGTGTGTAATAGTGATCCCAGCAGGTCGGCAGCCCTCAGCTGTCTTCAGTTTCAAGGACTTGCGAACAAGGACTGCAGTTTGTCTCTTGATGAAATTGTTTATTAGCTAATAAAAGATGTGTTCAAATGAGGCAATAGAAAATGAAAAAAAATATCTCGTGTAGATCCTTTAAGGATAATGCTAGTTTTTTACGCTTCCTTTATTTTTATCTGATTTCTATTACATTAAGATAACATCCTCACACAGAAGATATGTTTAAGGTTTATGGTTATTTTTTCTTCGATCATTTTAGAGTAATATATCCTGGGTCATGGAGTTAAGACACATTTGCATTACTTATGATATTTATTAAGGAAACGATATGTTCACTAGCGGCTTTTTTCAGTGTAATTACTCCACAATTTGTAAATGTTTATATACTAGTATTTGAACTTAATTTAACCTTTCTTAGCCTAACATAATCTAAACTATCCTAACCTAACCTAACCTAACTCAGCCTAATGTAACAAGTAAATATAGCACACCCTATAATTTGAGTAGTGAACTGACCTGTATCCAGTGAAGACCTGCATGGAGGATTCTCTGTGCTAGTGTTACTGAAGTGCTAAGGATATCTTGTCTGAGTTCTGAGCGGCTGTACCTTCAGATTAGCTGGAGGAACCTGAGATACAATATTTTAGGCTGAACTAGAAAAATCATCCCTAGAACAAGGAAGAATATACCAGCGATATTTCTGTAGTTGCAACGAACGAAAATTGATCAGCAAGCCAATTCCACCACTTTATTGTCGGATGAATAATGTGGTCGGACTATCAAGGACACAATGTAAAGGTAAGAATGTTCTTTTCATAGGTTATTCTAGGATTAGATTTTACTGACAGAGCTTTTTGTAAAATGGATAAAGTAGACAGAGGGCGTTTTTTTCTGGGGTGGGATAGAAGATACAGATAGCAAGTTAGAAAACTTCGTGACTGGTAATGGGAGTAAGCTTTTTATTACCATCAGCGCTGGACAGCGATTGACTCAATTAGAAAGACGGAAAGGCTCGCTAGAACACAAGGCATTTTTCCTTGGAGTAATGATGGCAACAAATGGTTGTCCAGAATAATTTATGTTAACTGATGGCTGGAGAAGAACTAGAAGGACATTGCTATACTATTTATTAAGAGCTGGAACCACTTATTTAGCAGGAATGGCATCTACGCCACACATGTGGTGCATTTATCTAAGACAGGGGTAGCAGCATTAGTTAGCTCAGTAAAGGGGGATGTTGCTGGTAGCGAAACGAAGCTGTAATAAATGACTTATTGTTGGGTAAATATAGAAAAGAAAAGCTTCCTTAGTATATATTATTCAAATAGTCGTAGCGCTAGTAACAAGATACTCGTATATGAGTGCAGGAAACGTTAATGTTGCAATAAATGAAAAGTCGGACGTGCCTACTGAATAGAAGTAACGAAAAGAGTGGTGGGATTAGTACTATGGATTAGTACTGATGGAAATATCGAAGCTCCCTGAGCTTTGCGTGGTAGTGTTGATAATCGAAATCACGAGGCTACTAGTCACCGATGTCTTAGTAAATTATTCTCTTTGATGAGTAGTCCTGCTCTTTCCCATCTCATACTAGAACCATAAATGCTGCTATGCTGGACACATGCATTGTTCATATCATTCCTGCAGATGTTTCTGTATTCCTTATCACACTGGTTAGTGGTATTGCCTGTGCCTTGATGCTAGCTTTGAAACTGGTTGCTATTGCAATATGGCTGCCTATGAGTGCTGGCGAAATGTTGCTGGCCACTTGACTGGCAGATAGAACAATGCATTGTTTATCCAGGAAGTAATTTAGTTCAATTACAACCATTACAATTACAAACCTTAGTTTCAGTTTCCTCTCCTCAGCAAAATGCCACATATTACAGGCATCCCTCCCTTCTTCCTAATTATGCCTATTGGTGACCAATGTCTGCTAATCAGGTTCTCTATGCTTGCAATATCATTGCCTCCAACACTGAGGCAGATAATGGGGGTTAGTCCCATTACCAGACACGATCTTATCAAGTTAGCTAGCGATACCCTACATCCCAGCCTCGGGAACACACACCTTTTGCCTTGTCATAAATGTAATCTGGTAATCTCCCACAACACCATTTTTATCTTTATTAGTTGCCATTGTAACATCCTCGTTAACCGCCCCACATTCGTCAGGCAACACAGCGAAACAATTGATAGTCTCTAGAGCAGTCTCCTGGACCTTTCTCGCTGTCAGCTTCAGCCCTTTCTTTCCCAACAGTTTTCAGTTGTTGCAGCAGATCCCTTTATCGTCGTATCTGGTCCCCTCTCCGTTGTAGCTGGTCTCCTCTTCACTGCAGCTGGTCTCCTTTTCGTTGCAGCTGGTCTCATCTTTGTTGTAACTGGTCTCCTCTTCGTTGCAGCTGGTCTCATCTTTGTTTTTAACTGGTCTCCTCTTCGTTGCAGCTGGTCTCATCTTCGTTGTAATTTGTCTCCTTTTCGTTCTGGCTAGTCTCTTCGTTGTAGCTGGTCTCCTCTTCGTTGTAGCTAGTCTACTCTTCGTTGTGGCTGGTCTCTTCATCGTTACAGCTGGTCTCTTCATCTGTTACAGCTGGTCTCTTTATCATTACAGCTGGTCTAAGAAATTTGGGTTTTAAGGAATTAGAGACAAATTGAAGTGGATTCTTTTAAGTGTACAAGATAAAGAGGAAGGAGATAACAAATGGGTTCACTTAAAACTAAATCAGGACATTTTACTGATAATGATATTCTAGCAATTAATAATTATAAGGAACCTGATGGAAGCAAAATAAATAATTTCACAATTTCTGGGTTTATGTTTCAAGTTCTTGCAGGTCGTGTTCTGTCTTAGGACTGGTCTCCTCTTGTACTCGGGATGAATCTTGTACTCCTCTGCAAGAATTTGCAACGTCTTCCTAGATTCTTTCGCTTTTGCCTTCACCTGAAAGCACAGTTGCTTATACCTCAGAAACGCCTCCTTCACTAGCACGTCGTGTCACTATACTTTTCAACTAGCTAGTGATACATAAATAACCCGCATATGGGAGAAAGAAACTTTATGACGATGTTTCGATCCAACTTGGACTATTAATTAGTCCCACTAACACACGAAAGTCAACTGACTACTGACTGTGACGTGAACCGTTAATCTGAACAATTCGTGCGTCCAGAAAACTATCTGATGAGATGATTTGATGTCTAACGGGTCATAAAAGATGGTGACAAATATAAAAGAAAATGTAATGGAACCGCTCTCGTCACGGCAACCCACACAATTATGCAGAACCAAGGAAGCTTTCAATTGGCTAAGCCTTGGCAGTACTGCTGGTCAACTAAGTATATTGTCGAGAACTACATACTGCTAAGCATATTGATAATACTTCTATTGCTACTGCTACTATTGCCAACACCCAATGCACTTATATTCTAAACGTCTTTCTTCAACATAAATAGCATGCTAATCCTAGGTATGATTCACTTTATTGAAAAAACGTGATACGCAAACCAGTTTTGAAATAAAAATTTCCAGTTACTGATAAATAATACACTTTGGCAGAACGGAAACCTTTATTGAGACAACGGTATTGGAGACCCAGCTTTTCCACACAGACAAGGAAACTAGAAACTTCCCTGGTACTGGGTAATGGTATCTATCGTACGAATGAGAGCTAAACCGAGCATAAACAGCTACGACAACTTCGACCACCATTCACGACACTGTACGACAAACACAGCAGTCACAACCAGAAATCGGATGCCGAAGTTTAGCAAATTCCCTGTACAGGTCGTAGCTAGGCGTACATAGAGGGAAGTGCCAGGAATCTGGCCACTCGTATCAACGAACACGAAGTATTTGACCCGAGTCAATAATATGAAGAATGCGTCCAGCACCGCAGCTCACACAGTCATCTGGTGAGATTTTCAAGAGGAAAACTTATTATAAAAGGTCACATGCGCAGCTAATGTGACATTTTGCAGCAGCAAGTTTCGCTCTCCAGGAGCTTTGTCAATCTTGATAAAGCCTATGGAGAGCGAAACGTTGCCGCAGTGAAACGTCGCATTAGTTGCACAAATACCTTGACTGGAACAATACACACACAACCCGTACATATAAAAAAGAGAGGAGCTTACGACGACGTTTCGGTCCGACTTGGACCATTTACAAAGTCACACTAACACAAAGGACAGGTATAAATACCCCTTCTACCTGTCCTTTGTGTTAGTGTGACTTTGTAAATGGTCCAAGTCGGACCGAAACGTCGTCTTAAGCTCCTCTCTTTTTTATATGTGCGAGTTGTGTGTGTACAAAACATGTTGTCGATAATTCCACCAGTGTTATGAAACGGCGCTTATCACGACAACCGACGCAGTCAGAACAGCGGAAGCCTTCAAGTGGTTGCTAAAACGCCTAAAACACAGTTGGTGAACAACGCTCACCGTTGGGAACCACACAACACTCAGTTTACTGAAATTACTGCTGCTGCTGGTACTTCTACTAATACTGCTACTAATATTAATAATAATAATTAATCGCCTCGGTACTACTCAACTTGACAACAAGTACCAGTAGGTGGGTGTTTCTATAGGTCTACCACCGTTCTTCTTTGTATTGGACTGAAGAAGCCACTGGCGGGAGAAACGTTTCCACAAAAAAGTTTCCCAAATGTTACACAAGTGTCTCATTCTTCATCTTAACAGTTTCGTAAACCATTTACAGCACGTTTTGAAACGTGTCACAGGGAAGTGTGTGGTACCATGGGTCTTGCGGAACGTGAGTACATCCATAAGTACATGTACTGTATGTGAAGACCTCGCAAATGATATTTGGTCGAATTCGGCCCAACATCAATTGCGGAATATGTGTCTCAATTGCCGTACATAGGCTTCAACATGATGTGTAGCTCATTATAAAAATTGACGATTTTTCCGTTAAAATGTGCTGCAAATTATGTTCTGCATACCCTTTATTATGGCAATATTATATAATATGTACTGTTTTCATGTTAAAATAATAAGTTAATTTTCACAACAGAAAAATTTAGTACAACTGAGTATCTTTTTCAAGACAAAATCAGCTCGTAAATAAACATCGTTTTAAGTATATACAAGGAGCTTGAGGAAATGAAGTATTTTGAATATACATCAGAACACATACAATAAAATACTTGAATTTCAGAATATCAAGAATATTTTCAGGAGTGTAGATTCATGTATGCAACAGGGTGCTGGAATATATACATATAGTGTTATCACGTACAGACTCTCAGGAACCCCCCCACGGTTTTACGAGTGAACTCACGACTCCCATGAGTGATGGTGTGGTGTGGCTGTATACAGTGCGTCCTCACACCATGCGTCAATCTTGTGCAGATTTTAATATACGCATTTTGCGTTGAGATACCGAGTTGCCAGATGTGTCGTGCTTCCATTGTTTAAAGTGACTATTCGTGTTATAGACACATTTTTATTGGCTTGTGTGGCCTAATTTAACGTAACTTAGCCTCGTCTAACTAAAAATTATCTAACTAAACCTACCCTGGAGAACCTGGAGTTTACCTGGAGAGGGTTTCGGGGGTCAACGCCCCCGCGGCTTGGTCTGAGAACAGGCCTAGTGGTGGATCAGGGTCTGATCAACCAGGCTGTTACTGCTGGCCACACGCAAATTGACGTACGAACCACAGCCCGGTTGTCAGGTACTGACTTTAGGTGCCTGTCCAGTGCCTTCTTGAAGACAGCCAGGGGTCTATTGGTAATTCCCCATATGTATGCTGGGAGGCAGTTGAACAGTCTTGGGACCCAGACACTTATTGTGTTGTCTCTCAGTATACTCGTGGCGTCCATGGTTTTCATTGGGGGAATGTTGCATCTCCTGCCGAGTCTTTTGCTTTCATGGGGAGTGATTTTCGTATGTAAGTTTGGTACTAATCCCTCTAAGATTTTCCAAGTGTATATTATCGTGTATTTCTCTCGCCTGCGCTCCAGGGAATACAGATCAAGGACCTTCAACCGTTTCCAGTAATTTAGGTGCCTTATCGTACATATGTGTGCCGTGAAAGTTCTTTGTACACTCTCCAGGTCAGCAGTTTCGCCTGCCTTGAAGGGGGCAGTTAGTGTACAGCAGTATTCCACTCAAGAGAGAACAAGCGATTTGAAGAGAATCATCATGGGCTTGGCGTCCCTAGTTTTGAAGGTTCTCACTATCCATCCTATCATTTTCCTAGCAAATGTGGTAGATACATTGTTGTGGTCTTTGAAGGGGAGATCCTCTGACATTATCACTCCCAAGTCCTTCACATTATTTTTTCGCTCTATTGTACGGTTAGATTTTGTCGTATGCCCTGATACAGTTTTAATTTCCTCAAGATTTCTATATCTGAGTAGTTGAAATTTCTCTTCAATGAACTAACATGAACTACAAATACATACCTTACACAAACCTAACTTAATCTACCAAATCATATAATAACCTAACATTGCCTAAGTTGTCCTACCGTAACCTAACCTAAGTTGTCCTAGCATAACCTAAGCTGTCTTTCCATAACCTAACCTAGTATACGTATCCTTAAATAACAAAAAAAAAAGGCACAATACCGTGACTGGAACGATACACAAATAACCCGCACATAGAAGAGAGGAGCTTACGACGACGTTTCGGTCCGACTTGGACCATTTACAAAGTCACACCAACAAGGAGAGAGTATATATAGGCCAGCAGACATTGACGGGAACAAGAGAGGAAGTGGTGGAGGTAGTAGTAGTAGTAGTGGAGTCATTCAAATACTAAGAAAGAGGAGCACTGCAAGGGAGCTAGGAGCCCACAGAGGGTAGGAACAAGAACACAGAAGGGGGGGGGGGGGTAATAAAGAACAAATACCCAAGAAAGAAAGAAAACCCAAAGGAGAAAGAGGAAAGTGGAAAGAGGAAGAGGGAGAAGAGAAAAAGCATCAGGTTAAGTCACGGGTGTTCTGAAGTTTGAGCATTTAACAATGTAATGAGAGAGGAAAGCATCAACAGAGACAAAGCCACGACTAAGATTCATACAGGGAAAGTTGTGTATAAGGGAGGATTCAACCAGGCGGCGACTGTGAAAGTTAGAAGTAGGGTAGACAATTTTAGCAGAATATCAGTCAATAGAATGACTGTGATCTCTGACATGACGGAAAAGAGCATTGTCGGTGTCGGCAAGCCTAACACTACTTTTGTGCTCCCTAAGTCTGTAAGAAAGAGATCCGCCAGTTTCTCCAAAGTACTGAAGAAGACAGGAGGAACAAGAAATAGCGTAGACACCAGGAGCATCTTTACAGGGAGGAGAGGTATGAACTAGATTAGTGCGAAGAGTTAGTCTGGCGAAAAGTAAGTTTGATGTCTAAGGAACGGAGAGAGTTGCTGAGATTATAAAGACTGGAAATGTAGGGAAGGCAGAGGACAGGGGAGTTCCCAGGAGTAGAGAGTTTGGGAGAGAAGAAAGTTCGTTTCCTTGAATCAGAAATTTCCACTCTTCATAATTCATTTTCCCGTCTTGGCTTCCCTTCCCATTTCATAGACTCTGCTTTCTCACGTGATAAACGGACTTTCTTCTCTCCCAAACTCTCTACTCCTGGGAACTCTCCTGTCCTCTGCCTTCCCTACATTTCCAGTCTCTCTAATCTCAACGACTCTCTCCGTTCCTTAGACATCAAACTTACTTTTCGCCAGACCACTTCCTCTCTTGTTCCCGTCAATGTCTGCTGACCTACATATACTCCCTCCTTCTCTCCTTTTTGTTAGTGTGACTCTGTAAGTGGTCCTTATATATAACCTAGCCTAGCCTACACCTACCTAACCTATCTTAACTTTACTTAATCTATCATAATCTATCCG
Organism: Cherax destructor; assembly: GCA_009830355.1. Lineage (NCBI taxonomy): Eukaryota > Metazoa > Arthropoda > Malacostraca > Decapoda > Parastacidae > Cherax > Cherax destructor. Next base: position 128,189 of record WNWK01004702.1, read on the forward strand.
AGCCAAGCCTACGAAAATCTAACTTAAACTTTCCTAACATAACCTAACCTAAACTATCCACAAAATTAATGAAAATGTAAATAAGAAAAAATGACGTTGAGTAAACACGAGGAAAACGATTGGTTTTAGATGCGGATTTGTGGCTGAACATCTGCCCTGTGAGGACGTGTTAAACCATACTGAACGACCATACTCTCCAATATGAGGACGGTGTTAAACCATACTGAGCGACCATACTCTCCAATATGAGGACGGTGTTAAACCATACTGAACCACCATACTCTCCAATATGAGGACGGTGTTAAACCATACTGAACGACCATACTCTCCAATGTGAGGACGGTGTTAAACCATACTGAACGACCATACTCTCCAATGTGAGGACGGTGTTAAACCATACTGAACGACCATACTCTCCAATATGAGGACGGTGTTAAACCATACTGAACGACCATACTCTCCAATATGAGGACGGTGTTAAACCATACTGAACGGCCATACTCTCCAATATGAGGACGGTGTTAAACCATACTGAACGACCATACTCTCCAATATGAGGACGGTGTTAAACCATACTGAACGACCATACTCTCCAATGTGAGGACGGTGTTAAACCATACTGAACGACCATACTCTCCAATATGAGGACGGTGTTAAACCATACTGAACGACCATACTCTCCAATATGAGGACGGTGTTAAACCATACTGAACGACCATACTCTCCAATGTGAGGACGGTGTTAAACCATACTGAACGACCATACTCTCCAATATGAGGACGGTGTTAAACCATACTGAACGACCATACTTCCAATGTGAGGACGGTGTTAAACCATACTGAACGACCATACTCTCCAATATGAGGACGGTGTTAAACCATACTCTCCAATGTGAGGACGGTGTTAAACCATACTGAACGACCATACTCTCCAATGTGAGGACGGTGTTAAACCATACTGAACGACCATACTCTCCAATGTGAGGACGGTGTTAAACCATACTGAACGACCATACTCTCCAATGTGAGGACGGTGTTAAACAATACTGAACGACCATACTCTCCAATATGAGGACGGTGTTAAACCATACTGAACGACCATACTCTCCAATATGAGGACGGTGTTAAACCATACTGAACGACCATACTCTCCAATGTGAGGACGGTGTTAAACCATACTGAACGACCATACTCTCCAATGTGAGGACGGTGTTAAACCATACTGAACGACCATACTCTCCAATATGAGGACGGTGTTAAACCATACTGAACGACCATACTCTCCAATATGAGGACGGTGTTAAACCATACTGAACGACCATACTCTCCAATGTGAGGACGGTGTTAAACCATACTGAACGACCATACTCTCCAATGTGAGGACGGTGTTAAACCATACTGAACGACCATACTCTCCAATGTGAGGACGGTGTTAAACCATACTGAACGACCATACTCTCCAATGTGAGGACGTGTTAAACCATACTGAACGACCATACTCTCCAATATGAGGACGGTGTTAAACCATACTTAACGACCATACTCTCCAATATGAGGACGGTGTTAAACCATACTGAACGACCATACTCTCCAATGTGAGGACGGTGTTAAACCATACTGAACGACCATACTCTCCAATATGAGGACGGTGTTAAACCATACTGAACGACCATACTCTCCAATGTGAGGACGGTGTTAAACCATACTGAACGACCATACTCTCCAATATGAGGACGGTGTTAAACCATACTGAACGACCATACTCTCCAATATGAGGACGGTGTTAAACCATACTGAACGACCATACTTCAATGTGAGGACGGTTTTAAACCATACTGAACGACCATACTTTCCAATGTGAGGACGTGTTAAACCATACTGAACGACCATACTCTCCAATGTGAGGACGTGTTAAACCATACTGAACGACCATACTCTCCAATATGAGGACGGTGTTAAAACCATACTGAACGACCATACTCTCCAATGTGAGGACGGTGTTATACCATACTGAACGACCATACTCTCCAATGTGAGGACGGTGTTAAACCATACTGAACGACCATACTCTCCAATGTGAGGACGGTGTTAAACCATACTGAACGACCATACTCTCCAATGTGAGGACGGTGTTAAACCATACTGAACGACCATACTCTCCAATGTGAGGACGTGTTAAACCATACTGAACGACCATACTCTCCAATATGAGGACGGTGTTAAACCATACTGAACGATCATACTCTCCAATATGAGGACGGTGTTAAACCATACTGAACGGCAATACTCTCCAATGTGAGGACGGTGTTAAACCATACTGAACGACCATACTCTCCAATATGAGGACGGTGTTAAACCATACTGAACGACCATACTCTCCCAAAATGAGGACGGTGTTAAACCATACTGAACGACCATACTCTCCAATGTGAGGACGGTGTTAAACCATACTGAACGACCATACTCTCAATATGAGGACGGTGTTAAACCATACTGAACGACCATACTCTCCAATATGAGGACGGTGTTAAATCATACTGAACGACCATACTCTCCAATGTGAGGACGGTGTTAAACCATACTGAACGACCATACTCTCCAATATGAGGACGGTGTTAAACCATACTGAACGACCATACTCTCAATATGAGGACGGTGTTAAACCATACTGAACGACCATACTCTCCAATGTGGGACGGTGTTAAACCAATGAACGACCATACCTCCAATTGAGGACGGTGTTAAACCATACTGAACGACCATACTTCCAATGAGGAGGTGTTAAACCATACTGAACGACCATATTCCAATATGAGGACGGTGTTAAACCATACTGAACGACCATACTTCCAATTGAGGACGGTGTTAAACCATACTAACGACCATACCTCCAATTGAGGGGAAACGGGCGTTGTTTCCATTTTAACGGACTAGGCCGGGCTGGGCCCTTGGCCCTGTTGGGGTGTTCTGCTGCGGGCGCGGTGGTTTTGGCTTTGGCCTGCTTGCTTGTTTCTGGCCGTTGTTTTGCTGTTGTGTGTTGTTTGTTTCACCGTTGGGCGGCTGCGGCGGCTGCGGGTGCTGCTGCTGCTGCTGCTGCTGCTGTTGCCGTTGCTGCTGCTGCCGTTGGGTGCTGCGCTGCTGCTGCTGCTGCTGCTGCGCTGCTCGCTGTGCTGCTGCTGCTGTTTGCTGCTGCTGCTGTTGTTGCTGTGCTGCTGCTCGTTGCTGTTGCTGCTGCTTTCCGTGCTGCTGCTGCTGTTTCTGCTGCTGCTGCTGCGTGCTGCTGCTGGCTGCCGTTGCTGTTGCTGCTGTGCTGCTGTGCTGCTGCTGTTGCTGGGGTGTTTCCTGCTGCTGCTGCTGCTGCTGCTGCTGTGCTGCTGTTGCTGTTGCTGGCTGCTGTGCTGCTGGGTTGCTTTTCTGTTGCGTTCTGCTGTCTGTTGCTGTGCTGCTGTTCGTTGCTGCCGTTTCCGTTGGGTGGTTGCTGTGCTGCCGTCGCTGCTGGGGTGCTGCTGCTGGGTGCTGCTGCTGTGCCGTGCTGCTGTGCTGCTGTTGCTGCTGTTGCTGTTGCGGTTGCCCTTGTTGCTGTTTCTGTTGCTGCTGTTGCTGGGGTTCGTTGTGCCTGTTGCTGCTGCTGCTTCGTTGCCGGCGGCTGCTGCGTGCTGGCCGCTGCTGCTGCCGCGGCTGCCGCTGCTGCTGCTGCGCGTTGCTGCTTTGCCGCCGGGTGCTGCGTTTCGTTTCCGGTTGCGCTGCTGCTGCTGGCCCGGGTTTCGCTGCTTTCTGTTTCTGCTGCTGTTGTGTTTCGTTGTTGCTGCGCCGTGGCTGCTTGCTGCTGTTTCTGGCTGTTCCGCTGCTGCCGCTGCTGGGCCGTTGCTGGCTGTTTGCGTGCGTTTTCGCTGCTTGGGTTCTGTTTCCGGGGCGTGCGCGCTGCCGTTGCTGCTGCTGTTGCTTTCTGCCGTTCTGCTGCTGCTGCTCTGCTGGCTGCGTGCTGTTTCTGGTTCTGCTGTGCGCTGTTTTTCTGTTTCCGCTTGCTTTTGCCGTTTCCGCTGCTGCTGGTTCTGTTCTGCCGCTGCTGCTGCTGCCGGTTTGCCGCTGCTTTCCGCGCCGTTTCGCTGCTGCTGCCGTGCTGCGCGGCTGTCTGCCCGCTGCCGCTGCTTTTCCGCCGGGTTTCGCGCTGCTGCTGCTGCTGGCCGCCGCTGGCTGTTCGCTGCTGCTTTTTGCTTTCTGCGTGCCCGCTGCTGCTGCTGGGCTGCTGCCTGTTGCTGCTGCTGCTGGCGCTGCCGCTGCTTTGCCGCTGCTGCTGCCGGGTGCTGGCTGTCCGCTTTGGGTGTCTGCTTTCGTGGCGTTGTTTTGCTTGTTTTTGCCGGTTGCTGGGTTGCTGTTTTTCTTTTTTTCTGTTTGTTGCTGTGTGTTGTTTTTGCTGCTTGGTTGCTTTGTTTGCTTTTTTTTGCGTTTCTGGGCTGCTGCCGCTGCTGCGTGCTCTCACATCATCATCATATCATCATCATCATCATCATCATCATCATCATCATATCATCCATCATCATCATCATCATCATCATCATCATCATCATCATCATCATCATCATCATCATCATACATCATCAATATCATCATCATCATCATCATCATCCGCTGCATCATCATCCCGCTGCTGCTGCTGCATCATCTGCTGTTGCTGTTCATCTGCGATCTGCTGCTGTTGCTGCTGCTGCTGATGAGGATGAGGATGATGATGATGAGATGATGATGATGGTGATTGTCATATGGTGATGATGGTGAAAAAAGGATGACGATGATTGTTATAATTTTCTTAATTTCTTATAATAATAATAATAATAATAATAATAATATTATTATTATTATTATTATTATTATTGTAGTGGTAATTACAATGGGGGGTAAAAAGTGGAGAGCAAAATGGAGAGCGGGGAGAGCGGTGGGGGGGTGGGGAGTAGCGGGGTGGTGGGGAGAGGGTGGTTGGTGGTGAGCAGCGGTGGGGTGGTGGTGGAGAGCGGTGGGGTGGTGGTGGGAAACGGTGGTGGTGGGGTGGTGGTGGTGGTGGTGGTGGAGCAGGGTGGTGGGGTGGTGGTGGTGGTGGTGGTGGTGGTGGTGGGGTAGCAGCGGTGGTGGTGGTGGTGGTAGTAGCGGTGGTGGGGTGGTGGTGGTGGTGGGGTGGTGGTGGCAGGATGGTGGTGGTGGTGGTGGTGGAGAGCGGTGGTGGTGGTGGTGGTGGTGGTGGGGGTGGTGGGGAGCAGCGGTGGTGGGGGGGGTGGGGAGCAGCGGTGGTGGTTGAACAAACTCAATACAGAAATCAATAAAAAAGGATAAACCGGAAGATCTAAACATCACCAGGGAGAAATGAAAACATAATGAGTTGATCATGGAAGGAGGGGAAGAGGCAGGCCCCAATATCTTTGGGTCAAGTGCCCATCGTTGTACGGAAGGCCCCAAAAACCCCCCCCCCCCCACCACCACACCTTTTAAGGGTTTTCTTTTTTACAACAACAAAAAAAATCCTCACCCCTCACAGGTCCATTCAAAAAGGATATATGTCACACGTGATTTTGAAAAAACCCCTTTATATGGCAACTTTTAAAAATTTTGTTTAAAGTAATATATTGTTATAAAGAAAGACTGATATTGGTCCCCCTTTTTCAAAGGCTTTTCTTCCCCCAAAAACCAGTACAAAATCAGCCGAACAAAAAATTTTTGTATTGTAAAATTCATTTGATAGAAAATGGAAACGTGGATATATAGCTCAGGTTCCCGCCTTTTAATCAATGGTTCATGTTGCATTTTGGGCTATAAATAGAATAACACACACACACAAAAAATATATATATATATATATATATATATATATATATATATATATATATATATATATATATATATATATATATATATATATATATATATATATATATATATATTATGTGTGTGTGTGTTTGTGTGTGTGGTAGATAAATGGGAGAGAACGACGTTGATAAATTAGAAAATATAACACCCTTTGGGGATCTTTTGAGGGTTTCCCCACAGTGGCTTCATCAGTCCAAAAAAGGATAATAGTGAAGAACAGGAGGAGTCTGAGGTAATCAGTCCCTCAACCTTGAGTCGATGTAATCAGTCCACAAACTTGAAAAAAATACAGCAAGTGAGAAGAAGTGACTTAATATTAGACAGGTGAGGGGAAGCAGTCGTAGATGGCCCCT